>VZQC01003121.1:397678-655178 GCA_009823505.1 Rhizomys pruinosus | reverse complement strand
TTGCCTTAGCCTCCTAAGTGTTAGGATTACCCAGTTCTTCTGGTCTGGCTCTGTGTACCTTACCTCATTCCATACTTTCAGCACCTCAGTGAGGTAAGTTCTATCTTCCCAATTCACAGGGAACCGAGGCTTGGAAATTCTGAGGTTTGCTCAAGATCCCTTTATAAGTCAGGTACAGAGGAGATTTCACACCTTTGAGGATGGCTCCTCCTCTGAGAAAGGGTTTGGGGTTGGTTGAGTAAGCTCAAGTTCTGACCACATGTCAGCTAACCCGTGCACACTGTTCACTTGGGTTGCTTTTTGCTCTTTACTGGCCTTTTGACCTGTTTTTTGAAGCCCAGGGAAATGGCCCAAAGTGGCCTCACATGCAGGTCACGTGTACTGTAGAGGGTGGCATAAACAGCCGAGTTGCCCTTTGTGCATTTCGTTCTGTGTATTTAATGTATGAATCTGACATCCAACATTCCTATCCAAACCCAGCTGTTTTAAATATTTAGAACCACAGCTCCAAGCCTGGGTTTGCTGTGCTATGGAATAGTACCAGCAGAAAGGTGGCTGACCAAATTGCCCTCTCAATGGCGGGTCTGTGGCCATTAGCTGCTATTTGACAGCATTTGTTTTATCTGGAGCAAGCTGACTGGCCTAACACTTTCACCTTCCTGTCATTTTGATTTGCTCATTAGTGCAGAGGTTGGGCTTATGAGGCAGGGCCAGTGGGAGTTCTGCAACCCATCTTCCTGACCTTCACATCACAGATGGCTTTAATGTCAGTGTGGAATTTGCTGATCCTGGAGAATCAGGGCCGCAGTGTCAGATGCTATAAAGTTAGGACATGTGCTAGCTCCTTCCCACTCCACAAGACAGCTCAGTTCAGACAAGATGTAGGTGGCCAAGTATTAGGAAATGCTAAAAGCATTACTAAGATGGAAACTGACACTTTGAAATAAACTTTCCTTTTGTGCCAAACAGGGACCACACGCTCTGCTAAGGGGAGGGGGACACAGCACCTGCCAGCAGCTGCTGTAGGGAGCTGGCGTCTCAGCACAGAGACCAGCCGGCTACTTCCCGTAGCCCAGCCTGGGTGGTCCTTCCAACTCAGGCCCTTAGCCTAGACCCATGCAAGACAGGTGTTCCACTCTTGGCTGTGATTTCCCACCTGCCCAGAGACTACTGAACCCTGGACAGGAATTTCAGGCTGATGGCTGTTGGCCTATCTTCAGCCTATGTCCACTCACAGCACCAGCTACCCAGATTGGTGGTCCACACGGGGACCTCTTTCCAACCCACTAGCCACCCGAACGAAATGTAGGCCCACCTTGGCCTGTATGTGTGCAATCATTAATAAAAATGAGGGCCGGGAATTCCGTGATGATGTTACTTGGAAATTCAAATTTACTCCTTGCTACAGCCTGCTTTTATAAACCAAATGTCGTCAGTTCCCAGAGCCACTCATAGCCCCCCCCCCAACTCCGTGCCACTGCACACCGTTGCCCCACCCAGCATCACCCAGGTAGGCCATGTTGTTTGCTCCTCCTTGGGGCGTAGTGCCCTGTGGGATGCTAGCTGAGAACTAGCACCCAGTTCAAACTGGATCTTCCTACAAAATATGAAATAGTTTTCATTTTCTCCTGGTAGATTGGTTTTTCTCTGTGTCCCTTGGGGAACTATGTTAGCAATGGAAGTATTTATGGTCTCTGTGGAAAGACATGGGGCTTCCCAGTTCCGAACTGCTAGTTAACCTACTGCAGGCACATTGAGAACGAGGGCCAAGACGGAGGGCGGAGCTTGAAGCCTGCTTCCCTAGGAAGAGCAGAATCTCCAGGTAGCCTGGGCGTCTCAGAGAATCCAGGGACTGAGCTCCTCTCCCAGGAAGGGCCAGAGTCCCAGGCAGGGCTTAGGCATGTCTGTTTACAAGGACTGAGCCATGGGGCAGCCATTGCCTGTAGACTGATTCAGAGGATCCCCAAAGGGTCTTCCCAGCCCATCTTTCCATCCCTGAGTGCCTTGGTTTTAGGGAACCCTTACTGAGGGCCCCCAGTTGAGTGGACTGATTAAGTTTTCCCTTAGTGGAAGACACCTCCCCCCAACACACACACATACAAAGCTGAGTTTACATATCACATGGCTTTGCTTGACCTCCTGGTGTCCCTATGAATGTAAGAAGAATCGTGCTTCAGAAACAAACCCACCAGCAGCACCACCAACACACCTTAACTGTGTAAGGGAATGAAAGAGGAGGTTAATTCTGGGGACATTTTGCCAAGAGACAAATCCTGAACAAGGAAGGGACTGAACAAGTGTGGCAAACAGAGGATTTCCACAGAGCACTGTGATGCAACGTGTACGAGGTGACCTTCCTGTCACCTTGTCTTGGGCCCTTCATGAAAGTAAACTGCCCATGGAGCCCGTATCTTGACTCAGTCTTTGCATGCAATTGATTATCTCAAGAATCAAATATATAAACCACAGAGACTTCCAGGTTGGTGATGTAGCTCAGTGGTAGAATTTCTGCCTTCTTAGCACCACAATGAATAAAGAACTAAAACATAGAGATTCTTGTATAAACCATTTTGCTGGTTAAGACCTTGCTCTGTGGAGAGGGGCAAACCGAAAGACAAAAACCCCAGATTCATAAATGCAGAACATTTTTCCCTTTTTCCTTTTCTTTTTTTTTTTTTTTACATAAATTTATTTTTATTTTTTTAACAAATCTAGACCCGCATTCCCGCCCATTCCCCCACCCTGCCATCTATTTTCTTTTGAGACAGGATCTCACTGTGTAGCCCTGGCTGGCCTGGAACTTGCTTTGTTGACCAGGCTGGCCTGGAACTCACAGAGATCCTCTTGTCTCTCCCTCTCAGTGCTGATTAAAGGCATGTACCACCATGCATGGCAAAACATCTTAACCACTCTGATTTATCGTCTTTAAAACCCTGGCTGTAAACTGCTTAGATAATGAAGTTAATCTTTATTAGCTTAAAAGCTATAGAAATCCAGAGAAAATATAGCTGCTTCTCACTATTTTCCAGGATGGAGGCTGTAGGTCTGTATAACATCTTCAAAGCTGAAAAATGAAGCTAATTCCATACACTTCATTTTCACATTTCTTGTCTTAGATTGATTATAGTTTGATATTTCCAGCTCCTTTTTTTTTTTTTTTTTTTTTTTTTTTTTTTTTTGTCTTTTTGAGCAGGGTCTCCCTGTAGTCCCAGCTGTCCTGGAACTCACTCTGTAGACTGGGCTGGCCTTGAACTCACAAAGATCTATCTGCCTGCCTCTGCCTCTGCCTCCCGAGTGCTAGGATGCCTGGCCCAGATCCTTCTTGCAGTTACTTGTAAGAACATATACTAATGCACACACCATCACTTTGCAATTTGATATAGATAGGACTCCCCTGTGGTCATAATCCATCCCAGGTGAAAGAGGATCTGGTCAACTTGAAATATCCACAAAGCAATCTTTGGATGAGCATCTGCTATGTATGTACACAAGGTCCTATGCTCACTGCTAATGGTAGAAAATAAAAAAACCTAGTGGTTAAGAGTGCGGACTGCTCTTGCAGAGGACCTGGGTTCGATCCCCAGCACCCACATGGCGGCCGAGAACCGTCTGAAACTCCAATTCCAGGAGAACTCCAGTTCCAGGGGAATCCGACGCCCTCTTCTGACCTCCGCAGTATTGCACGACACGGGTGCACAAACCTACATGCAGACAATACATTCATACACATAAATAAATAAATAAAATTAAAAAAAAAGAAAATAAAAAAAGACCAGGTCCAGATCTCTCTTTGCCGAGAACCTTAAAACTGTTTGAAGCTCTGCGTTCCCATGAGAACAGGAGACAGAACATCAGAAGATGGTAAAGCAAAACCCAAGTTGCCCAGACCTGCAATCTGGTCACAGGAAAGACAGAGCATGTTGGATCTGCCTTGGAAAGAACTAATAACATCTGCTTCTCGTCTCATGTGGGAGTCCTGGTTCCTTTACTAGGTTCTTGAATGACAACAGCTTGGTCACCGAGTCACAACACACTGTTAGTTTAAGGTAAAGACATGAGGCTGGCCTCTGCTCTGGATTTTCACGGGGCATTGTCTCACGTGATGAAGATTCCCTCCCTGTGCAAGCTGCACAGGCCAGCTGAGGCCAGCAGATGGGGGAGTTTGCCATTTGAACGCACCACAGGCTCATACTGCTAAGGCAGGATGTGACTGCAATTTTAATCACAGCTTTATTTCTCTTTCTTTGTTTCAGATACCCATGCACCGAAACACTCTATGAAAACAACCCAATCAGAAGACAGGAAACAAAACTTCAGTATTTTTACCTCCACAGCCAGAACATCAAGCAGATGACAATTTCTACCTTTCAGAATCTTAGACATAAATATTTCAAAACCCAAAGAAAGACTTTGTTTTGATGCAGAGCAGTGGAAAAGACTGCAAATTAACAAAAAGTATAGGATTCCAACATTGTTATGTTAGGTTTAGGAAATGTTTGGGCTTTCCGTCAGCCATTTCAGCTGACAAGATTAGAGTAATGGAGACCTAGCACACATGTGAACCCTGTCTGGGCACATCTGAGAACCGAAGATGTACCTGACGGAAGTTAGTGCCCTTAGGGGAAGTGGAGTCAGGAGGAAATGGAGTCAGGGAGAGTCCTGGAGGGATGTAGATCCCACTGGCAGCTTACAAGCTCGGGAGGCTGTTGAGGTCTGAGAAGCTTCTAGACTGAGAACTCCGGTAAGGGCAGGAGTTTGGTGATTGGTCTGATCAGAAACAGGTCTTGTTATAGAGTCTTAATTCTGATTGTGCCTGGCAGCGGTTTCTGGATTCTGTTCCTTGGCTGGGTGGCCTAGAATCAAGAGTGACCTGGGGCTGTGGAGAGCCTCCGGTAGGCACCAGGAGAACTTTCCCACGGAGCTTTATGACAAATACTCGGATCCCACAAACGCTGTTTTCCCTTCCCACAGTGCAACTGACTTGCTCTCTAACATCATCATCTTCACCGCTCAGAGGAGGAACAAGGCAAACTGGGGCCCAGGGGCTGGGCGTTGTCAGCAGTGTGAGAGCCTATGGGGACACCTTCTGGACACTCCCAGAACTGCACGACGTGGTATACTACGCCCGGAAGTTCAACAGAAGTGGGAGCAAGACTTGGTGACATTGTGTTAGTTAACACTCTAGACTCATGAGGACCAGGCACATACCACAGATGTCATCCATAAAATTCACATGTGTTACCTCTCATGCAAATTATTATCCTGGATCTTGGCGTTATTCTTTATTAGATGAACCAAAATAAATGTTTCCCTTGATGTATAAGCTCTTTGTAAATCTTCTTTTTGGGGGGTAACCTAACAGCAAAGCATTCTTTTTTTTTTTTTTTTGGTCTTTTTGAGACAGGGTATCCCTGTAGCTCTGGCTGTCCTGGAACTCACTCTGTAGACCAGGCTGGCCTCAAACTCACAGAGATCCGCGTGCCTCTGCCTTAAAGGTGTGCTCCATCGGGGCTGGAGAGATAGCCTAGCGGTTAAAAGCACCGACTGCTCTTGCAGAGGACCCGGGTTCGATCCCCAGCACCCACATGGCGGCTAAGAACCGTCTGTAACTCCAATTCCAGGAGAACTCCAGTTCCAGGGGAATCCGAGACCCTCTTCTGACCTCCGTGGCATTGCACGATACAGGTGCACAGACCTACATGTAGACAATACATTCATACACATACAAAAATAAATAAAAATTAAAAAAAAAAAGGTGTGCTCCATCATGCCCAGCATTTATTTCTGTATGTGTATCAATGTACTGTCTGCATGCAAGTTTGTGCACCCGTGTCGTGCAATGCCGCGGAGGTGAGAAGAGGGTGTCGGATTTCCCTGCAACTGGAGTTCTCCTGGGATTGGAGTTTCAGACGGTTCTCGGCCGCCATGTGGGTGCTGGGGATCGAACCTGGGTCCTCTGTAAGAGCGGTCGGCGCTCTTAACCGCTAGGCCATCTCTCCAGCTCCAGCAAAGCATTCTTACAGACAGATGTAGACATCTTGTTTGTAGCACAGTGTATATTTACAAGTGAATGACTCATTAAACCCTAACTAGAGAGCTGTAGTTTGTACATGGAGGCAGCTCAGATGCCCTCCTGTGACCCTTCTAGTTACTCTACTCTGGACAATTGCTACCCTGATTTCTAATGCTGCAAATGATTTTTTTTTTTTTTGATCTTTTCGAGACAGGGTCTCCCTGTAGCCCCAGCTGTCCTGGAACTCATTCTGTAGACCAGGCTGGCCTTGAACTCACAAAGATCCGCCTGCCTCTGCCTCCCAAGTGCTAGGATTAAAGGCTTGCGCCACCACGCCCGGCTAAATGATGTTGTTTTTAAGACAGGCTCTTTCTGTAGCCCAAGCTCGCCTCAAGCTCATGACAATCATCCTGCCCCGACTCCTGAGTGCTAGGATCGCAGGCACAAGCACCAAGCCTGCTACAAATGATTTTGCCTGTTTTTATCTTTATATAAATGGAATCCTACAGAGGCTCTTTATTTGTCTGACTTAATTTACCCAATATTATATCTGTTTCATTTGTGTTCTTGTCAGTTTCATTATTATGTATATAAATGTAGCACAATATACATTATATACATAATAATGTATATAAATGTAGCACAATTTGCCGTGCGTTTAATCCTAGCACTTGGGAGGCAGAGGCAGGCGGATCTCTGTGAGTTCAAGGCCAGCCTGGTCTACAGAGTGAGCTCCAGGCCAGCTGAGACAAAAGGGAGACCCTGTCTCAAAAAATACCCCCCCAAAAAATGTAGCACAATTTAATGGATCCATTTTATTGTTGCTAGACATTTGACTTGTGTGGTAGTTACTATTTTTTTTATAATGAATAACCTAACCATTTATTTTTTACCTATTATTATTATTATTATTAATTTTATTTATTTTGTATGTGTATGAATGTACTGTCTGCATGTAGGTCTGTGCACCCGTGTCGTGCAATGCCGCGGAGGTCAGAAGAGGGTGTCGATTCCCCTGGAACTGGAGTTCAAGATGGTTCTCAGCTGCCATGTGGGTGCTGGGGATTGAACCCAGGTCCTCTGCAAGAGCAGTCAGAGCTCTTAACCGCTAGGCCATCTCTCCAGTCCCCAGTAGTTACTATTAACTGTAAACTTGATACCTAGGACCTGACATCCTCCCTGTGAGGAATTATCTAGTTTTATGTTAGTTTCTGAGAATGTGTGGAGGGATTGTCTCAATTAAGTTAATTGATGTGGGAAGACCCATCTTCATTGTGAGTGGGACCATTTCCTGAGCAAGCATCCTGGATATCTAAAGTGGAGCAGGCAAGCTGAGCACTAGGATGCATTCATTAAGACATTGTGTTCTGCTCAGGCAAGCTGAGCACTAGGATGCATTCATTAAGTCACTGTGTTCTGCTCGGGCAAGCTGAGCACTGGGATGCATTCATTAAGTCACTGGTTCTGCTCGGGCAAGCTGAGCACTGGGATGCATTCATTAAGTCACTGGTTCTGCTCGGGCAAGCTGAGCACTGGGATGCATTCATTAAGTCACTGGTTCTGCTCGGGCAAGCTGAGCACTGGGATGCATTCATTAAGTCACTGTGTTCTGCTGTTGACTGTGGGAGTAATGTGACCAGTTCTCCTACCCAAGATGTCTCCACTAGGATGGACTGTCACCTGAAACTGTGAGCTGAAATGAACCCTTCCTTCTTTTTTTTTTTTTAATTTAATTTATTATTATTACTACTATTTTGTGGTTCTTAGCCACAGCCTTTAATGGCTATGCTATCCCCACAGCTGTTAATTTATTATTTTTTATGTGTATGAATGGACTATCTGCATGTAGGTTGGTGCACCTGTGTCATGCAATGTCATGGAGGTCAGAAGAGGGCGTCAGATTCCCCTAGAACTGGAGTTAAAGATGGCTCTTGGCTGCCATGTAGGTGCTGGAAATTGAACCCGGGTCCTCTGCAAGAGCAGTAGGTGCTCTTAATTGCTGAGCCATCTCTCCAGCCTTGAACTGAACCCTTCTTTCTTAAATCTGCGTTTGTTAGGATATTTTATTACAGCAACAAAAAAGGAACTAGGCAAGTTGCATCCAGTTATATGTATATGGTCATGAAATACTTTCATTTTAAGATTTATTTTTATTTTTAAATTGTATTTATTATTATTATTATTTTGTTCATGTCATTAGTTTATTCACATATCTGGTAGGAGTTCAAGAGTTTAGTGCATTTTTCAGATTGCATCTCTTAAACATTCTTCATATCTGTTAAATGGATGAAGTAAAAGGTCCTTATTTCTTAAGGGGTTGGTGCCTCATGACAAAGAAAGGTGCAGCAAATCCAGATCCAAAGCACAAGGTCATCACAGCCAGTAGCCGCCACTTCTTTTCCGCTGAAAATGACAAATTCTTCCCAGGGCCCTCCTTGTAGTGGCTGTGGCAGACCACAGAGGTGGTGAACCTCAGGATGCTCTGTGAAGTGTGCAGAGCCCTAATGGGGAAGAAACGGCCTCCCCACCAGTCTCCTTTCTTCACGACCTTGCTACTGTATTTATTATGTTTTTTAGGTGTATGAGTATTTTGTCTGTGTGTATGTAAGTGCACCTGTGTCATGCAATGCATGCAGACACCAGCAGAGGGTGTTGTGTCCCCTGGAACCGGAGTTATAGATGATTGTTAGCTGCCATGTAGGTGCTAGGAATCAAGCCCTGGCCCTCTGGAAGAACAAGTGTTCTTAACTGTTGCTGAGCCATCTCTCTAGCCCCAGATTTATTTTTATTTTTTATGTGTGTGTGTGTGTGTGTGTGTGTGTGTGTGTACACATATGAGTGCAGTTTCCCATAGAAGCCAGATGCATTGGATCTCCTAGTAGCTGGAATTACAGGTGGTAACACACACTCATACCCCCCCACACCATAGCATGTATTTACACACAAACATGTGCACACATGCTCACATACAGCATATGAACATATGTATACACAACTCACAAACACTTGTACATATATACACAGAAAGAAAAAGAGAGAGAAAGAGAGAGAGAGAATTATCTTTAAGAATGAGCAAAATACCCTGAGCATGGCCAGTCTCCGAAGCTCTTCCTGCCTCAGTCCTTTTGGGCCAGTGCGCCAGGTGTGAGCTGCCTGCCGTGATTGCTGGGAACTGAACTCAGGTCCTCTAGAAGAGCAGTGTGTGCTCTTAACTGCTACACTGTTTCTCTAGCCCTTGTATATGTTTTTTATTACACAAATGTATTTGTTTCTTTGGGGAGTATAATTGCTAAATCTGATCTGTTTTAATGAATTTTTTTCTCTTATATGGAAGGTACAGTTTGGTGTATAGTTTGTGTATGGTTTGGGTGTACCCCTCAGAGGTTCATATTCTGGGGATCTTGGTCCTCAGTGTGGTAGTTCTCTCAGGACCCAGGTCAGCTCCAGGAGTAGTTCTAACAAAGGACAAGCCTGGCTTCTGAGTCCCTCTTCCTGCTTTACCATGTGACAGCTCTCTTTTTGCATAAACTCTCTCTATGATCTGACACAGCCCGTGGGCCCTTCTCTAGAATCAGATAGGGCTGCCAGATTTGAAGATTTCAGCCTCTTAAACTGTGAGCGAACTTTTTATCGATAAATACCCAGCCTCAGATATTTTGTTATAGCAAACAGAAGTCTTGGCGAGATACTTTAGTACAGATATGTATAGTCTTTTGAAGGAAAGGAGTTAAATAAGGCAGTAAGGAAAGATAGTTTGACTAAAAGCCTAGAAAGAAGAGTGGGTCATATTAAAATTTGTATTTATCAATGTTAAATCATCAACAGTCATCCTAAGTTAAACTAAGTTATAAGTTTATTTTTTAAATTTCTTTTACTTTATTTTATGTGTATACAAAACTAAGTTATAATAGTTTATTTTTTAAATTTCTTTTACTTTATTTTATGTGTATATATTGTGTGCACATAAGCAAGTGCATTTGTGTCATACAATGGCCACAGAGGACAGAAGCGGGTGTTGGACCCCCTGGAACTGGAGTTATGGATGGTTGTTAGCTACCACATGGGTCTGGGATTCGAACCTGGGTCTTCTGCAAGAACAGCTAATGCTTTTAACTGCTGACTTATCTCTCCGGCCCCAAGTTGTAACAGTTGAAATATCTAATTGCTCATGCCAAATTAAAAAGAAACAGGCTAGTTTTCCATGGCCACCTAGACCGTTTTTAGGGTGTTGATCCTGCAAGGTAATTTTAAAAATATTAACCCAGGAACATATGCTTGGGAAAGTCATTTCAATTAGAAACTGTTTTTTGGATCAGTGCAGATGGTCAAAAATTAATTACTGCACTTAAGGGTTTGTAGCTTTCCTACTTGCTGGAAAACATCAATAAGGATTTTAATTTTCTATTTTTATAATATAGTGACACATCTGCTTTAAGCGTTGGCCTTTATGTTGCAGCCTAGGAGGACTGGATGAGGGGAAACCCTGCTAAGAGTGGGGACCACCAGCTAAATGCTTTGTGATAGGGGCTCCACCTGGAATGACTCTGGACAAAACATATCCTAGTGGACTTTGTCCCCACCTGACAGATCTATAGGTGCATCGCCAAAAGACTTGTTGGAAGCTGACATTTATTTTTACTTACTTTTTAATTATAAAAAGAGCCCATGTTAGATTTTGGAGCACCGAGTATAGGAACAAGAGATAAGGAAAGAGATCAAGTCTAATCTTAGCAGCTGAGACTGTGCTTATACTAGCACAGGCGAGGGCTATAACCTTTCCTCAGAATGGAGGCTGTGGGCAGTGAAGGGAGGCTTAGGGTTTTGTAGGGTCTCTAGGAAGCCAGCTGCAAAGGGAAGTTTGGAAGCAGCTGAAGGCGGTGGTCTGGGGTGGTCTGGAGACAGCTACTGGAGGAGGTTTGTTCCAGCTAGGGGGATGTTTCCTCCCGATATAGAACTGGATGCTCTTAGGGCAGGGGTCGAGGGACCAGATGCTCTGTGGTCAGGGGGGTCTCATGTGATGCCAATTTCCTTAGGATGTTTATTATAGAAATTTTAGAAAGAATATCAAGTGTAAAACCCCAAATTCACATGTAATAGCATCACTCTTTGTTAATATTTTGGAGTTATTTTCTTTCAGTTTCTAAATTAATCTATAAAAACTGCAACCCTCATTTAGGGCTTGTGAGATGGCCCAGTGGGTAAAGGTGCTTGCTACCAGGCTTGATAACCCGAGTTTGATCCCTGGGACCCACATGGTGGAAAGTGAGAACTGACTCCCACAGTTTGTTCTTTGACTTACACTTGTGCACCATGGCACCTGTGACCACCTATACATCCCTACTGAATAAATAAATGTAATCTAAAAATTTAAAAATAACTCATATACTCAACATGTGTTTTTAAACCTTATGTACTGAAGGCAGAACTGGATAGAACCAGAAAACCTGCAAGACTTGAATTTATACCACAGAACCAAGTGCAACTCTAAGGTTGGTGGTGTGGATCTGCTTCTCCAGGTATCAGGTGGTTGTGTAGATAAAGAGCTGACGTCACAGCCCTGAGGACAACATTGGGATTTTGGATTTCAGGATTACGTCACTATTCCTTATCATGATGGCTTACTGTGCCTTGACTGCTTTGAAAACTATCATTCATACAGGCCTCTTGCCTTCTTCACCCCTCTTCCTTTTCCTCATTCCCTGGAAGCACAGTGTGCCGCTGTTGTGGGAGGAGTTAAGGATGGCCTGTGTAGCTGCCAGGAGAGGTCTTCGGAAACTTGTATCTGACTTCAGATAGTCTTTGCTCCAGGGAGGAGAGGAAGATACACACACACACACACACACACCATAAGCATGTATGTACACACAAATGTGTGTACACATGCTCATATACAGCATATGAACATATGTACATACACACACAAACACTTGTACACACACGGGGAGAGAGAAAGAGAGAGTTATCTTTTTTTTTTTCCTTTTTTATTTATTTTTTTGGTCTTTTTGAGACAGGGTCTCCCTGTAGCCCCAGCTATCCTGGAACTCACTCTGTAGAACAGGCTAGCCTTGAACTCACAAATATCCACCTGCCTCTGCCTCCCAAGTGCTAGGATTAAAGGCGTGCGCTACCATGCCTGGCCAGAGAGAGAGTTATCTTTAAGAATGAGCAAAATACCCTGAGCATGGCTGGTCCCTGAAGCTCCTCCTGCCCGAGTCCTTCTGGGCCAGTGTCATTCCTGGCAGAGCAGATCTGCCTCTCCATCTGTGTGTCTGACTGAGCTAGGAGGGAAGGCGGGGTGTCCTCTGGCTGCTCCCAGAGCTGCCTGGATCTTCTGCTGCAGGTCTTTCATTTCCAAGCTGGCCACTGAAACTGAGATGACTCAAGACTTCTCTGTCCTTCCTATGCGATTGTCCCAGCAAAGAGCCCTGTGCATCTTGGCCACACTGTAGTTTCACAACTCAGCCTCTTCTGTGCTACCTTCCTCTCAGGCACTATTGAATGATTGGCTGGGTTTCTAATGGGTTGATGCTTTCATTGTATTTTAAGAAGACTATAAATTTCTCAGAGGGAAATAGTAACAGTATTGTAGCTTTTAATATTATCCTGATCAGCAACAACTTAGACACTGAAGACTGGGACATTTGATCATGGAAGGGAAGGGAAGTAAGATCTGGGAGTTGGGTCCAGGGGCCTGGGTGAGCAGCTGACCGAAGCTCCCTGCCTGTGATCTGGCCACTCTGCTCCTAATCAGAAGTGATCAGTGTGGAAAGGAAAAAGACTGCCAGGGAGACACTTTGAACCTCAGAATTGCTTGGGGTTGGCTTTGTTCTGTCCTCCAGGACATGAGATGGGAGACAAGGTCTTGGTGATCCTCCGAGAGGAAACAGGCCAGGCTGTGAGGAGACTAGATCTCTATTGGGATTCTCTAGGTCCTGGGAATAAACACCTAAATCTATTCCAGAATATAGGGAGAAGACTTGTATCCTTCTAGTCCCAGAACTTTCTGATTCTAGTTGAAAATGTCCCCTCACGCCTTCCTTCTTCCCTGGTAGACAGATGGGGCGGGAGCTTTGGTCAGCATCAGGTGTTCCAGCCTGGCACGTGGTTGACTGAAATTGGCTCACACACGTCAGTGAGACAGCTTAAGAGAATAGAGGCTGGGGTGTGTGGGAACTCAAAGAAGGTATGGCTAAACCTTGAAACTGCTCTAAATCTATCTTTAAGGATCCATGAAAAAAATGTATTTTAAAACTGGAGCTATGATTTGTTACTCCAGCTCCAAAGTGGAGCAGCATCTTATGTGAGGGAAGATAAGAGATGTGGTCCATCTGTGAATTAGTGCTTCTCTGTTGTTGGCCCAGCAGAGCAGAATGGGTGAGAATAAATGCCCTAGAACTGGTGTGTGGAGGTTCAAATCCCAGCTCCATCATCTGCGAACTTTGTGACATTGGGCTATTACAGGCTTGATTTGGCAGAGTTTCCACATTTGAAAATGTAGAGGACAATATTGATGCTAGCTAGCTGCATGGGCTTATATAGATTTAAGTGAGTTGATAAATATGAAGTGCTTAAAATAGTGACTGGTGCATCTGGAGCCTTAATGAAAAATCAGGGACTACTACTAACTTCCTAGGAAACATGGCTGAGAAGTAGACTTGTTATATGAATCCCAAACTTGTTGTAAACCCTTTCCCCCTTCACATTCCTACTACAAATGTAATAATATTATTCATTATACACAGATTGTTCTCCCCTATGAGTATATATGAGAACTCAATCAAAAGGAAGCCCAACAAGATACTGTTTTAGGTACTGAAGAAATGTTCAACAAGGTGCTTAACATATGCTCAAGCTCAGTCCTGGCAACCATCTATGGAGAAGGTATTATCTCCAGTTAGTCATTAACTTGTCTAAGTCCCTGTGTAATTAGTCAAATTAGTGGTGAATGTGGGGTGGGAACTGGGTTTTTATGACCCTTGGGTGCATGTTGAGACAAAATTTTAGATAAATAAGACCCAAGAAATAGAATTGGGTTTTTGTTTTGTTGAATGGGCTGTGAGGATTGAGAGGAAATTCCCAACTCAGTGTCGAGTTGCTTAGAGGCAGTAATTTCCTGTGTTCATTGCTTGGAAGATGTATTGAGTTGGCCATGGCCCGAGTTTCTGCTGAGTTGTAGAAGGGCTATTGTTTCTGAGCTAAATCAGTTGTGAGTGTTTACCATTCAGAGATAGAAAGTCAATACTGGAGAGAACTTCCCTCCCCTGTTTGTTCTCTGCTGGGATTGTAAACGCCTCCTTACTTTCTGCCATGTCTAGATCTTTCACTTTGTTAAAAATAAGTCCCAGAGCCGGGTGTGGTGGCACACGCCTTTAATCCTAGCACTTGGGAGGCAGAGGCAGGTGGATCTTTGTGAGTTCAAGGCCAGCCTGGTCTACAGAGTGAGTTCCAGGATAGCTGGGGCTACAGGGAGACCCTGTCTCGAAAAGACCAAAAAAAAAAAAAAAAGTCCCAGGAACCAAAGCAGACTTAACTTAGCATTCATTCATTCATTCATTCATTCACTCATTCATTCAAATACTGCATAAGTAGAGTCTGTCTTTACCCTGGAGAAAACCCACAAAAGGCTTCCTATTGCCCATGGAATAAATCTAAATATTTCCTCACAGTGTGGGGAATGTTGCCCTTTGGCTGCCCAGTGTCCACCTCCATTTTTTCTGGAAATGGCCCTCAGACTGAATTCAGTGGCAGGGATCAGGAATTCTGTTACGTTCCCCTGTGTCAGCTCAGAAGCAGACATAGGCCCAGGTAAAATCATACGCATCTTTCTGGAATCAAATCTTGAGCAGAGAGACAAAAAGAACCAGAGAATACAGTGTTTGTGCTTCCTTTCCGGGGGGAACCTCTGAGAGGACCAAATGTTCTTCAGATAGAGCCTGCCTCTAGGTTCCACAGAGCTCCCCACACGGTTCTCATAGACTCCTGGTCCCATAGGCAAGGCAGAGTCCCCTTCCCAGTGGGGCATCTGGCCCGTAGGGCCTCTGGGTCTGCTACTATCCCAGCTCCCCTTCCCAGAACTCACTTGCTCTTGAGCTACAGGCCTACTTCCTGACTGTGTGCAGTTTCTTGGCCTTGCTGATCTTTGTCATGAAGGCTCTCTGTCTTCTGCAGCCCAGTCCCACCTCCTCAGAAAGGCAACTGTGGACCACTTGACTTGCTATCTCATTAGCCTGTTGATTTCCAGATGGTACTTGTTACTATTTTAAATGATCTTAAAGTTCATTTACTGATTTAGTATTTGCATTACAGTATGAACTCTAAGAAGGTAAAGACCTTGTCTGCTTATTCTCTCATATCCCTAGTAGTTATAACAGTACCAAACACCTAACAGGTGCTCATTAACCATTTATTGAACTTGTGTCTATTGTAAGTGGTACACCCCAGGTATGCCAATCACAGCATCCTCTAACTTAATGATTAAAACCATGGGTATGTATGTATATATATATTTATGCATATATATATAATTATGTATATATATGTATATATACTGTAGCAATACAAGTTGGAGAGAACAACAACAAAAGAACTGAAAAAAAAAAAACTCTGGAAAGACTCAGAAAAAGATACAGGACATGTATGGCAGAGTGCAGGGACTCAGGTTGGGTGGGGGGCATGGAAAGGGAAGCGATTCTAGATTCGATTGAAAAATGATGTATGACTTATGGAAAAAGTTTAATAACAATAAAACATTTATATAAAAAACCCATGGGCCCTGAAACTAGGTTGCTGGCTTAAATTCTGGCTGTCATCCCTATCTGCTCTGTGACCTGGGACATATTACTTACCTTCTCTATGTGTCAGTGTCTTCATTTCTAAAAGGGTAATCATAAAAATGCATAATGAGGTTGATTCATTGGAGCCCTTATTATACTGTCTGGAACAGAGTAAGATTCAATACACTTGTTAGAGTGTCTTCTTCCTTCCCTTCTTTCTTTCTTTCTTTTTTTTTTTTTTTTTTTTTTTTTTTGTCTTTTGAGACAGGGTCTCCCTGTAGCCCCAGCTGTCCTGGAACTTACTCTGTAGACCAGGCTGGCCTTGAACTCACAAAGATCTGCCTGCCTCTGCCTCCCAAGTGCTAGGATTAAAGGCTTGCGCCACCACGCCAGACTGGAGTGACTTAATTGAAGTGTTTTATTAGAGATGGTGACACATGGCTTATTAGCTTTTTTTGGAGAAAATCAAAGCTGAGCAAATCATAAAGTGTGTACAACTTTAAAAAAAACCTTCAACTCTCAACACCAGTCATTTCTGTCTGTGGTACACAGCACTTCTTTCTTCTTCAGGCTGACACAGTTGGGGTCCAGAATGCCTTCTGAGTGTGGCCACTGACAGTTCTGGGCAATGATGTGTAACATTACAATCTCCAGCACACATTATCTGAGCCCGCCAGCCTCTGTGTTGCTTCAGAGTCATTTAAAAGAACGTCGTGGAAGCCAGGCGTGGTGGCACATGCCTTTAATCCTAGCATGTGGGAGGCAGAGGCAGGCGGATCTTTGTGAGTTCAAGGCCAGCCTGATCTACAGAGCTCCAGGACAGCTG
Organism: Rhizomys pruinosus; assembly: GCA_009823505.1. Taxonomy (NCBI): domain Eukaryota; kingdom Metazoa; phylum Chordata; class Mammalia; order Rodentia; family Spalacidae; genus Rhizomys; species Rhizomys pruinosus. Next base: position 638,566 of record VZQC01003121.1, on the reverse strand, counting down.
GGGCTACAAGGAGACCCTGTCTCGAAAAGACCAAAAAAAGAGAACGTCGTGGAATTGTGTGTCTGTGTCCCAATTCTTTTTCTGCTGTTTTGTTGGTATCATTGCTATAATCGAACTGTAAGTAACTGGAAATATGATGCTTCTTCTGACAGCAGTTGGAAGCTTTTGGCAGAACCAGACGTCCAATTGATGGTCTTCGACATATCCTTGGTGCCAACAAATTTTCTGGGTTTGAAAAATCTGTGATGTATTCTTGGCAGCTATGTAATTTTCATTGCCCTCAATGGCATTTTTCACAATATGAGTATTCATTTTGGGTGTATATAATATGGCTTCTTTTCTATGCACCATGCGTGTGGTATGGTGTGTACATACGTATGTGAGGTGGATGCTCGGTGGTGCACACGTGTATGGCAGGAAGAGGGTGCGCGTCTTCCTCTACTGTTCTTCTCCCCATTTGTTGAGACAGGGTCTCTTGCTGACCCCGCAGCTTACCATTTTGCTGGACTAGCTGGTCAGTGCAGACCCAGCCACTCTCCTCTGTTCTGTTGGGGCTCCAGGTGCCTGATGCACACCCTGCGTTTTTTGTAGGTGCTGAGGATTGAAACTCGGATCTTCATGCTTTACAGCAAGTACTTTACTGACTGAGCCATCTCCCCAACCCCATGATGGAATTTTTAGAAACATTTTATTTACTATTTTTATTTTATGTGTATGAGTGTATTACCTGCCTGTAGGTAGGTATACCCAGGTCGTGCTGTGCCTGAGAAGGTCAGAGAGGGTCTCAGATGCCCTGGAACTGGAGTTACAGATGCTCGTTACTTGCCATGTGGGTGTTGGTTCTCTGCAAGAGCAGCCAGTGCTCTTAACTGCCGAGCCATCTCTCCAGCCCGAGTTGAAGTCATGAAGCTGTGGAATTTGACTGTGGCATAGAGTTCGGCTCCACTCCAGAACTGCTCAAGGCTGATTTTCTTTCTGATGAAGATGTTTTGGATCTTTCTGCTGGCGGATCAACTTTGTCACTAGGCCTAGTAGAGCTTATAAAACCTGTCATATCTGCCAAATGCTAACGATGAAACCAACCTCTTGAGAAGTTGCAATTAACCTTCATCTGCTCCTCTTGGGCCTGCCAAACCCATAAGCTGCAGAATTGGTTCACACCTGACAGCCGTGCTGTCCGCAGGCAACTAGGAAAATACACTGAGACTCCACGTGAAGCAACAGCATAGAGGAAGGATTAATCTTCCGCTTTGCTGCCAATGACCTGCTCATTTGAAACTCATTAACTACAGGGTTCACAGCACAGTCTAGAAACAGAATGCACAGCAGTTCATCCTATGCCCCATCTTACCTGAAGGTAGATGGTGACATAACAGTAAATCAACAAATTCAATGAAACTTTGATACTAGGCGGTCAATTAAAGAAAGCAAATAGCTATGATTTCTGGGCAAGGACATCAAAAGAGAGCTCGAGTTGTAAAATAGAAGCTAGAGAAGAGTTTTAGAAAACTGAGAAGACTGTTGTATATAATATTTGATGGCAATTCAAGCTTGCTTGGGAAGATTATATAAGTATTTGTGTTCCATTCCAGTTTATTAAAGTTTTCAATATTTTATGTTTGAGAACTTAATATCTAGAATGTGATTTGGTAAAAAATATAGCTTTTCCTAGTTGACTAATTTATGTGAGAAAGAGAGGGGAAAGAGAGAGAGAGAGAGACAGAGAGAGAGAGAGAGACAGAGAGAGAGAGAGAGAGAAAACACCACAGCACCGCGGATATGTCAGAAGACAACTTGATGGAGTTGGTTCTTCCTTTCCACTATGTGGACCCTGGGGATTGAACTCGGTCTTAGTGGCAAGCACCCCTGTGTGCTGAACCATCTCACTAGTCCTAGTAGTAAAGTATTTTTGGATTCTACTTTTTTCCCCTTGAAATAATCTTTATTTCCTCCATTGCGATTCTCTGTCCAACATGTATGAAAATCTCTACTTAAAAATTATTTTTAGCCGGGCATGGTGGCGCATGCCTTTAATCCTAGCACTTGGGAGGCAGAGGCAGGTGGATCTTTGTGAGTTCAAGGCCAGCCTGGTCTACAGAGTTCCAGGACAGCTGGTATGGTTACAGGGAGACCCTGTCTCAAAAAGACCAAAAAAAATATTATTTTTAGTTATGCTATAGCTGTTTTTGAGGGTTACTATATCATTGATGACTGTTGTGAAGAATTTAATAGATACATATTTTGTCAGAATATGATAGTAAGAATCACTATGGACACTCAATTTCGATCTTGTCCATCATGCAGAGATTGCAGCAAGGGCTTTGTAGCCCTTGTTATATGCTGGGTGGTGTGTGAATTTTCCTGATGAGATGGGAACAAATGTTCGTTAACCCCAGCTGGCTACCAGAGAAGGAATTCCACCCAGGTCTAGTGAGTTCATTGGGGCTCCATGTAGAAGCATGGATGCTCAAAGGCAGTTGCATCACTAAAAAGCTCACCCGGGCGTGGGTGATGACTCCCGCAAGGAGCATCCTTTTTTTTTTTTTTAAATTTTATTTATTTCTGTATGTGTGTGAATGTACTGTCTGCATGCAAGTCTGTGCACCCGTGTCGTGCAATGCCGCGGAGGTCAGAAGAGGGTCTCGGATTCCCCCGGAACTGGAGTTCTCCTGGAACTGGAGTTTCAGATGGCTCTCGGCCGCCATGTGGGTGCTGGGGATCGAACCCGGGTCCTCTGCAAGAGCAGTCGGCGCTCTTAACCGCTAGGCTATCTCTCCAGCCCAAGGTGCATCCTTGGAGCTCCCTATGGGGCTTGAAAACCAGCAGCTCTGTTGGTGGGAGAGTCTCCTCTCCCCTGCCTTTGTTTACTGCCTGGATAACCTGGGGGACTGGCCTGGCCTCGTGAGTCTTTTGTTTCAGCGTTCCTGGACCTGTGAGTTTTCTTCTGGAGTCTCATGAACCTCCCTCCTCCCTCCAGGAGGGAGTGTTTCAGTTGTTCACAGAAGAGCTCGGCGCTCCTTTGAGTGTTTAATATTAGATTATTTGATTGAACCCTTAGAACGATTTTGTGATCATCACCGCCTTAGGGATGTGGACACTGTGGAGAGCCTCACCATTTGCCCCAGCACACACAGCCTCACACTTTGAAGGAGGCCAGAACTGAGGTAGTGACCACTTATTGCTACGCTCTGTCACTGAACTTCATTACTCTGCGAGTCCTCTGCGGGTGCAGGGAGTAGAAGCTACTTAATAACTCATCTTCTGCCCATTGCCTTTCCTCTCCACGCTCAGAGCACTTCCCTGTGCTTTCCCCCCCTGTCTGTCCCTTTGGTGATGCGGACATCTAGGCCTCTGCTCCTTTCCACAGCTTTGCTTTCTACGATTTCAGTTACTCATGAGCAACCACAGTCTAAAAATATCAAATGAAAAATTCCACTCATAAGTTTAAAATTGTCTGGCCAGGGCATGGTGGTACAGGTCTGTAACCCCAGCACTCTGGAAGCGGATGCAGGAGGATCACGGTAAGTTCAGTGCCAGCAAGGAAAACACAGTGAGACTGACTCAAAAAACGAAACCAAACAAAATACATGCCCCACGAGCAGTGAGCTGACATCTTGGGCCGCCCTCCTTCATCCGCCCTGCACGTGAATCATCCCTTCGTCCAGGGTGTCCCACGCTGTATGTACTACCTGTCCACCCGCGATTTCCATACCCAGTAGCTGTCTAGGTTGTTAGATCCGCCATCTCAATGTATTGTCGTTCTTGTGTTCAAGAAACATTTATTTGACTTAGTATTGGCTCCAAAGTGTAAAAGTAGCAATTTGTTAATTTCCTTTAGGTGAAAACACAAACGTTCTTGTCTTAGGACAGAAAAGCATCACATGCTGAGCTTGCTAAGGTCAATGGCAGGAGTGCGTCTTTTTACAATATTGAAATTCTGAAAAACAAATTTATTTTTTTGTTATTGTTTGTTTTTTTAATTTGTTTTGAGACAGGATCTCATTATGTAGTCCTGGAAGATCTAGAACTCACTATGTAGACCACACTGGTCTGAAACTCACAGAGATCCACCTGTCTCTGCCACCACCATGCCCAGCCAATTTAGTCTGTTTTCCTGTTGTACTTTAAACCATTACCAGTGGTCAGGGCTGGGTGTTTCTACCTTCTTGGTATCTTATTCAAAGGACTGAAGTAAGGGCTCCCACAGATTTGCAAAAGAAACTATTAAAGTGAAGTAACAGTACAGGAAGGGTTAGAAAACCATATGCTGTCAGGTTACTGACAGGGGTCCAGTGATTATTTGGGGCTTCCTTTTATAGGTTACAAGAGAAAGGGGGATGTACAATTTGGTTGGTTTTCTGTCTTGATTGACAGGCTTAGATTATGTAGGCCTTTGCTCTCACATCCCTTTCCACAATGCATCTGATTTTAATCATACGCATGCCTGATTATGGATAGGCATAAAATAATAAACAGGGGATTCTTCCTAAAAGTTCACTCAGAAGACAATTTGCCTATTGCTTATGGACCCCAAACCAGTCTAGGCTAGTTTGTGCCTGTACTTCCCAGACTGTGTTTCAGAACATGTTTGAATAGAAACAGCATTATCAAGGGGCTGCAAAGGAGAGTAACTTACTTCCATTGTTTAGAGCAGGTATACTTGCAGCTCAGGGTAGGTGGGGCCCTAGGCTGGTAGCAGCTTACCTGGCACATTGTTGGGAGAGGGGCTTATATACAGCCCAAGCCAAGTGGAGCCCCAGGTTGCTAAGCTATTCGTTATGCCTACCTACCTGCCTCAATACCTGACAAAGCTATGCTGTAATTCACAGCAAGTGCTTAGTTAAGGGGGAAAACGAATGAAAGGACAGGGGTTTGGTAATGTCTGCAGTGTCCATCATCCCTGAGCCCCTGGAAGCACACCCTCCACAGCATCTACTGTCCAGTACAGGAGAGAGTTTAGCCAGGGCCAAAAGCCAGCAGTTTACAACTTGGTGAGGATTTTTCTCATCAAGTTGGTTTCTTTCATCGTACTCATTAAAAGTTACAGCCATGCATTGGAAGATATTTGTATATTGTTAACAAGTAGTTAAACTACAGCTTTCTGTCATGATTCTTAAAGCATTTATTTGCTTATTTATTTTGAACCTAGATCTTTACATATTCTAGGGATGTGCTCTACTTCTGAGCTGTAATCATAGCCCTTAAAATAAAAACCCTTTATGAGAAACACAATCTTGCTAACTTGGTCATTGAACTTTGAACCTGCTGGCTTTGAACTTGCTCCATAGTCGTAGCAGACCTTGAACTTGCGATTGTCCCATTTCAGCCTCCAAAGTGCTTGAATTACAGGCCCGAGCCACCAGATGACATTGTATATAATTCATTACCTTGACTAGTTTTTAGATAATTTTAGAAAAACGGGTTGACGTAAAAAGGCACGGACACTGTCTAGCTTGCTTTTTGAGTTTTCTTGGTGAATTTGGAAAAACTTGATGGGAAAAAGAAAAAGATATGATTATGTTTCATGATTACTTAAGGCTGTGTAAGATCTATTTTGAATTGTTTCCTCCACTGTGGTCAGTTTCCCATTCTCTCCGCCAGCCCTGGCAATGGGCAGACTAGACTCCATTTTCAGAAGGTGGAGAATGAGATGGCTATGTAGTCCCCATTGGACAGGACAGGAGGTAGATGAGCCTTTACATTTAGCGCTATGGCTTGGCTGTGATTTGCTTCCCAAATGGATGCAGGAGTCAGCCCCAGTCCTACGCTAGTTGTATCTAGAGGGTAGAAGTGAAATCTGACTTCAATCAGGTGCCATTGGGAAATGGTTAGGTTATTAGGGCGGAGTCCTATGACTGAATCCTCTGGCTTTATAAAGGGCAGGTTAGAATGCATGGACACAGCTATGCATGAATCTGTCATATGATACAGCCAAGGTGTGTGTGTGTGTGTGTGTGTGTGTGTGTGTGTGTGTTGGGAGGAGGGCAGCTTGCCAGAGCCTGGGGCATGCTGTTTGGAGTACTAGCCTCACAGACAGTGAGCTAAATCCACTTCTCTTTGTCAAGCAGCCTGCTTTTTTTTTTTTTTTTTTCTCAAAGCCAATTGTTATTGAAGCTAAAAGCAGCCTGCTTTTGGTTGGCTGCTCAGTACTGAAAGAGAACAGGTGAAGGGGAAAGGAAGAGCAGGGACGAGAAGACAGGCTCTAGGTACCTGACAACTTCCCTCTCTGTTTTGGGCTTTTCTCTGACTAGAGAAGCATCTAGACATGTTGGGGAAACAGAACTGGATTCTGAAGAGAGTCCTCAAGAGGCTCAGGCTTGTCTTGCACAGCCCCGCATAACAGTAGAGATTCCCAGAAGCAAGGGGAGGCCAGGGGAGGCCAGTCTGAAGGGTCAGAGCTCTGTGGACACCCCACCCCACTTCCTGCTCAAGATGTCCTTTCAGTGTTGTGGTGGGTCTTCTTCTTTTCCACATTGAGATAAAACTCACGTGCCATGAAATTCAACCCTCCCCTCACACCATGACTCTTTTAAAAAAAATTTATCTTTTATTTATTTTATGTGTATGAGTGTTATTATGGCTGCACCCATGTTATGTAGTGCTCAAGGAGGCCAAAAGAGAGCATCGGATCCCCTGGAATTAGAGCTATAGATCATAGCCTTTGGTTCTGGGATTCAGAGATGGCTTTTTTTTTTTTTTGTCTTTTTTGAGACAGGGTCTCCCTGTAGCCCCAGCTGTCCTGGAACTCACTCTGTAGACCAGGCTGGCCTTGAACTCACAAAGATTTGCCTGCCTCACGAGTGCTGGGATTAAAGGCATGCACCACCACACTTGGCCAGAGATGGCTTTTAACTCTTGAACCTTCTCTTAAGTCCTCTGGACAGGCTCTTGTGTATTGTAGTCTGGCTTCCAACTTGATATATAGCCAGGACTGGCCTTGAACTTATGATCTTGCTGCTCCATTTCCCAAGTGCTGGACTTGCAGGGTGTGCCATAAATGTCTAGTTTATATGATGGTGGTGACAGAGCCCAGGCAGGGCTCTGTGCATGAGAGACAAGTGCAACAACAACTGAACTATGGCCCCAGTCCCCAGTTTTCCCTTTTATAGTCTGCACTCCCATGGCTTTTAGTACACTGGCACGACTAGCCAACCATTACTACTATCTAGTTCTGTGATATCTAATTCTATATGGGAAATTTGATAAAATTTTGGTCCTCTACCCCAGAGGAATAACTCGAACCTGCCACACATCCCCCCCCACCCCAGTATTTCTTAGCTTTTGTGGGGTGGAGAACCCATAAGAGGAAAGGTCCGGACTGCTGTGTCTGTGCATTCATTGGGTGCTCCTATTGTTCAGTCATATTCACCACTCCAAATTCCATGTTTATTCCCCAAAGGTGGTTCTTCAGATAAAGAAAGGCAAGATCTAGGTAGTCTCAGTAGAGGGTAATACATTACAAGAACCATGGTTGCCTAAACTCCAGGCTTGGCGAAGCAGCCGAAACAGGAATACACAGGTGTCTCTAGGTGTCCACAAGAATTGTAAGGAGAGCGATCTGAAAACTTCTTTGTTTAATTGCCAGAGTTCCCTTGATTCTAACCAAAAATCCTGGTCTAATAGTAAGTCCTCTTTTTAAATCTGTGAGTTGAGACTATGGGTGAAAGATGATGTGCATTTTAGAGTCAGGAAAAGGGTGTCATGTTCCAGAGAATAGCGTGATTTCTGGCAAATCATTTTATCATTACTGTGAGAAAATTTGGGAGAACAAAATGTCCATTAACCTTAGCCCCAGGAGAAGCGGCTAATGTGTTCCATTAGACAGAGCAGAGAAGAAAACCTGGCAAAGAGAGAGCAGTTAAGAAAAACAAAGCCCCCTGTAAGAGTCAAGAGGAGCAGATGGAGGGCAGCAGCTGTGGGGGGGCTCAGTCCAGATCAGGGACTCTAACACAATGTGTGTGTGTGTGTGTGTGCGCGCGCGCGCGCGCACGCGCACACACACACACACAGGTACGGATGCATGTCTGTGTGGAGGCCAGAGAACCTCAGGAAGAGTTCATTAGGTGCCATCCATTCTTTTTTTTTTGAGTCAGGGTCTTTTATTGCCTTGGAGCTCGCAAAGCAGGCTAGGCTGGCCGGGCGGCAAGCCCCAAGGGTCTACCCGTTTCCACCTCCCCAGTGCTGGGACTACAGGAACAAGAGTACTATCACTCTTGGCTATTTGTAGTTCAGTTCTGGGGATCGAACTCAGGTCCTCCAAGCACTTTACTGACTGAACTGTTACTCCATCCCCTGCTTCTCTTTTCATAAGAAATAAAGATAGTTCATTGAAAGAGGCTAATAACAACAAAAAGGAGATCAATAGTGGTGCAATTACATAAAAACAACAGTATTTTTTAACCATTAAAAAAAATCATAGGGACCAGTCGTGGTGGCATGTGCCTTTAGTCCCAACACAGGAGGCAGAGATTGAGGCCAGCCTGGTCTGCATAGCAAGTTCTAGGCCAACTGGGGCTATAGAGAGACTCTGTTTCAAAAAGAACCTCCCCTGTAAAAACCAAAACCAAAACCAAAACAAAACATAAAAAGCCCTGTCGTAGGAACGAGGGACATGATATGAGATTTTGCAGCACATGCTTGTGGCCTTTTGGGAAGTGGATTTGTTAAGGTGAGCTCCCAGTGCAGACGGGCACACCCCAAAGCATCCCTAACGTGCTCTCTTCACATCAAGTTCAGGCCGGGGTGACCAAAAGCCAGCAGCAGCGCCGGACTCTCAATGAAGTGCCAGGGAGCTCCTGCACCTCGAGAGCACCGGGTCTTTCCAGTACAATCTTCTGGATGGATATTGCTCTGATAAAGGTGAACTGTGGCCCCCATATGTAGAATCCAAGAAAGAACTTCTGTGCAGACATTTTTTTTCTCTCATAAAAACCATTTATTGGCACACCAGGACGACTTCTCTAGTTCAATGGCTGTATGCATCTAGAGTTGCAATTCCGTGTAAACTACGTGTTACAACCAGTGGGACGGATGATGGAGAATGACAGAACTAGCGGCCCAGCCATCAAGTCACTGGAGCGTAAATCAAATATCAAACTAATATTGTCCTGCAACAGTGTTCTGTAGCCACAAGAACCTGAGACAGACAAACAGACAGACAGACAGACAGGATAGCACCCATTCAATAAATTAGGTTCTAACTAGAAAAACACTACCATGACAGAAGTAACCTTTATCAGGAAGCACTAGTGAAGAATGAGCTATTTACATATAATACTTTTTGTCAAAACACTGCTAGGATTCCCATCCCACCTCTTCTATCCTTATTCTTGCTTTGTTTTCCATGGTGGATTTCTTGGCTCAGCGGAAAATATTTACACGAGTAATCCGAACTTTTTTTCCAGGTCCTACATTCTCTAAAACATCATGCCAAACTAAAGAATCTGAAGGGCAGGTGTCATTCTGTTTAGTAGTACTAAGCATTATTTTTCGGCTATCAATCTCAGGGATGACATCCAAGCTCAGGTTTTTCCAAACCTGATTTGAGCATCTCAGATGTCAGGCTGTGACTGGAAGCAAGAGGATGGAGTCTTAGTTGTAAGAGGCACAGATAGTACACATGGGACGCTGTGTTTGTCCTGAGAATGAATGCCGGGGACTGCAACTTAAGAGTCCGGTCTCCTGTCTGGCCCCTGTATTCTTATCGTTTTTTTAACATTCATTTTTTAAGGCTTGGTATGACTACAGCATTAATGAATAAGAATGCTAACATTTTTTATGCCAAAGAAAAGCTCTGTGATGAGTGACGGCAGGGATTGTAATTAAAACAGTACCATGGAAAATGTACTAAGTTGGTACCTGTCTGGTGTAATGGCCAGAGTGTGTGTAGTTTAGCGTCAGTCTAAGGAACCTGAAAGATCTTGCCAATTACCTTTTTATACTGTTGTCTATTTCCTTTCTGGTATTTTGAACAACTAGAAATTATCTAATGCTTGCTTTCTTCTCCTTCCAGAATCTGAGTTCTAAGAGGGCGGAGACTGTTCATCTTTTCACCTGGTGTTTCCACAGTGTCTAGAACACAGTGTTCTAGTGTCATGAACAGTGCCTGGTCTGTAGTAGTTCCTAATTAAAAACCTGTTATAACTAAATGAATCAAATCATTAATCTCCAGATCTGCCTGTGTTTAGAGCCTATGTGAATGGTCCTGCCCAGCTGTGCACCCGTAGAGCTAATGTGTTTGTGCTTCAGGGTGTGGTAAGACGTCCCTGGGCCAGATGTGCCCTGCTTACCTCCTGAGATGTCGGTCATGCGGAACCTCATCACCTGAGAAGTATCAGGGCGATTACATTCTAAGAGTTAAATGGCAAGCTCTAAACCCAGCTCATTCTTTTCTGCCTCTGCCCCCTTCCTCCTATGACCTCTTTGACCAAAATCTTAAGAAAAGAGTTTTCAGGAGAATTTTCCTCTTGGCAGTGCCGGTTAGGAAAGTCACCAAAAACATGATCAGAAAAGAAGCAAAATGAACTCAACCTACATTAAAATAATAGGTAAAAGAAAACCAACATGTGAGAGTGGAACCCAAGTGATGTGGCGGGCTGCCGAGGTCCTCCGTGGGTTAGAACTGCTGGGTAGAAGGAAGGGAAGTTGGGCAACTCAGAGAGGCTGCTGGGAAAGGGCAGAGCTGTGGGGTGAAGATGGCAGAGGACCAGCTCTTCTGTTCCTCCTCCTTCTGCCAATTCTGTGTCCTGCCGCAGCTGGTGGGGCTCCATCCGAATTGTCCCCCTCTCGAGCAGCTGGCCCCTCCACAGCACTTCCTTAGGCTATGGAGGCTCTGCTGGAGTAGAAGTCAGGGACCGGCAGCCCAGTGTGAAGTGTGACCTGGGGGACGAGACTGTTAAGTTCTGCAAGACACCATGGTGACCCCTTTCCCTGAACACAGTGCAGAATAGGTGCCTCTCATTCAAAGAGGAGCCCGTTTACTTGTCTTGAATGACTATCCTAGCAGACTCATTAAAGAGACTTCTAGCAGGGTATAGCTGTGGTTAGAGACTGGTGACCATGGTAGGTTCCCTAATCCCAGAGACACTTGATAATTCAATATAATGTAATTATTAGCCACAACACCTGTCTCTTTTAAAGCATCAGGAGATTAGCTTCTCTGTGAGTTATTCCAGCTGTGAATCTTTCTTGGGTTGCATGATGGATTTCCTGGAAAGAAGAAACTAGGGTACTTATTTGCCAATTTCTATTCAATCTCAAATTTCAATGGAGAGCTATGTGGAGAAGATTAGAAGCATTTCATAAATTCAGCACTTCTCCCTTCCTGTCCCTGCCAATAATCTTAAGACATGACCTTGAAACCCCTGAAGCATGTCTGGTATGCTCGTCTTTGGAAGGGACATGGCCGAAAAGGTAGAAAACTTTTTCTTAGATTCATTTCTATAGCAATTTGTGGTTTTCTTTCTTCTAATGTACAAGCTAACTTCTGAAGTAGATTCCAGCTCCCCAGAAAACCCCACTGACTTGTAGGAATCAAGAAGGGCAGGCATCACAGGGTCGCAATCAGTTTTACTGCCTATGCTGATGGACAACAAGGAATTTAAAAAAAGGTTTCAAGATTAACTTTAGATTGGCCCAAATCCTCTGTGGGGTTTTTATTCTCAAGTTCCATCTTAAGGGAAATATTCTGAATGAAGTTTTTGGTTGGTAATGAGAGGAGGCCCCACTCTGTATGCTCTGAAACCTGCCCCTTAAGTTCTCTGCCCCAGCCCGCCAGCCTTTTTGCCCTTCCCTGCCCACCCAGGGCCCCTCGTGCCTTAGAAATTGTCCATGGCTGTTCTGTGTCTGGAAAGGTCTGCATAGCCCACTCCCTCTCCTCCTTTAAGGCTCAGCTCATCAGTGACTGCCATGGAGGCAGCCCGGTGACCATCCTAGGCAAGGGTCAGCCCATCCCAGAACTCAACATGCCCCTAACCCTTAGCCTTACCTTTAGCCTTTTCTGTATGCCCTTGTGCAGATTGCCTACTGTCTACAGTTAGAATGGAAGCTCTAGAAGACTAAGATTTGGATCTGATTTTTTTCCCCTTCACTAATGGATAACAAATGCTTCTAATAGTGCCTGGCATGCTAAAGGGACACTATAGGTATTTGCTGAATATGTGAATGAGAAGAACCTATTGTTTTATATCTACAGTAAATTGTAAATAACTAAATCATAGACAGAGCCTACGTTTCCCAGCCCATAGCGCTAGGCACAGTGGTGAGTTCTGATCGTGCTCTACAGCCTCAGCTCTTCTTTGCCACTCTGAGGAAGTCATCTCAACTGTTTTCATGCCCTTTGTTAAAGCCTTTCAATTTAGCTTAGAGATGAAACTAGAGCAATCCATGAATAAAATTAGGTTGGAAAAGGCTTCAGTTTCCTATGGTTAACTAGATTGTGGCAAGAAGGTCTGGTCTGCAATCCTGGCCTGGCCGTCAGCTTCCCTGTTGGGGAGCCTGAGACAACTGCTCGAACTCCCAGGGGCCCGGTGCTTACCTGCACATTCCTGTTCAGACTGACGGCAGGGAAGAACAGGCCCTCCACATTCTCAAATGCGATGGGACCTTGCTGCTCATCATTGATGAAAAATGTCAAGGTCTTCCTATTTAAGTCGAGGAGGACCCCAATGGTGGCCCCTTTTGTGATTCCTCCTTCAGTTCTGTGGGAAAAGAAAACAAAAAGAGTTTCAACTTCTGGTTACCATTCTAAATCCTCCCCTCTGGTTAGTTGAACCATTCTTTTTGTTCGTTTCTTTTTGTTCTTGAGTTTTGGCACTGGAGATGGAATCTCTGGCCTTGCATATGGTAGGCAGGTGCTCCACCACTGGCCTTACATATAGTAGGCAGGTGCTCCACCACTGGCCTAGCATACGGTAGGCAGGTGCTCCACCACTGGCCTTGCATATGGTAGGCAGGTGCTCCACCACTGGCCTAGCATATGGTAGGCAGGTGCTCCAACACTGGCCTTGCACATGGTAGGCAGGTGCTCCACCGCTGGCCTTGCATATGGTAGGTAGGTGCTCCACCACTGGCCTTGCATATGGTAGGCAGGTGCTCCAACACTGGCCTTGCACATGGTAGGCAGGTGCTCCACCGCTGGCCTTGCATATGGTAGGCAGGTGCTCCACCGCTGGCCTTGCATACGGTAGGCAGGTGCTCTACCACTGGCCTTGCATATGGTAGGCAGGTGCTCCACCACTGGCCTTGCATATGGTAGGCAGGTGCTCCACCACTGGTCCATATCATCAGACTTTTTTTTTTTTTCACTTTTTATTTTGAGACAGGAGTTTCACCAGATTGTTCAGGCTAGCCTTGAATTTCCACTGCATCCCAAGCAGGGGATATAATAAATAAATAATCCTCCTGCCTCAGCCTCCCAAATTGATGGAGGCTTTAAACCTGGATTACCAGGCCCAGCTAAACAGTTTTGTAACCTGCTTAAAATTTTTGTCCCTTGCTTTTTGTCCCTTTTACTCATTTTTCAGCTCAAAACATCCCTTTACATATACAAATTTAAAGCCACAGATCCACAACCTATTTATAGATTATGTGCATATCTGTGCTTTATATAGGAAAATAGGAGTTCTAATTTTTTTTTTTTTGGTTCCTCCACCAATTTGCATTCCCCTGTTGGAGACAGCCACCCCTGAGGACAGTGCACTGACTGCTGCACCTTGCTGAGAGCCAACTGGTCCACCTGGAGTCTCTACCCCTGAGCTTCAGTGGTAGAAGACTGAATACTGAAAGCTGGGTAAGAGTAGCCTTTTGGCTAGGGGAGCTCAAGCTGCATTGCATACTGTGCATCAATGGTATGAGTTTAACATCATTGAATATGAAGTGACTTAATTTGAAAGTTCAGATAAAGAAGCACTGAGGTGGAACCTGAAATACATGCATGAGAAATCAGATTTGGGGCCTTCTGCTTCCCATTAAGTAGTAAAATTCATTCTAGAAAGATGGCAAATTTTTTGGCATTTTGAATTTGAATGAAGAAGAGTCTCTTTGTAAAATGACAACGCTGAAGGAGAGTCTTCCCTGGGACCTAATTATACTATAGGGAATATAGTGATTTTTAAAATCCTGAGTATAAATGTCATTTTACAAAGAATATGTCTTCTGTTTAAATGATGGTTTCACAAAATGCCAATAAACAGGGTTGATCAGATTTGTTTTCCCTCTTGTTTTTGAGAGCTAGCAAAACTAAACTTCATCTCAGCAGAGCACAGAAATTTATAAACATCATGCATTTCCTCTTGCATGCACAATACAGACTGCACAGAGCCACTGAAAGACCGGCTTGCAGACTACAGCATATTCACAAGTTTAGCAGCAATAGCACAGTGACATGCAGTTGGCATGCAAGCAGGTGTGTTGAGATTCCCAAATGTGACTCATAGCATAGTGTGTTCGTCCTGCTCTTATTCACCCTTTCACTTCAGAATAAAGATGTGCATGGCTGACGCTATCAGGAACCTAGTGCCAGAGTCTCCCCAAGTGTGAAGCTATGAAGATAACTGCTATGTTCAGTTGGGTTGGATGTCAAGATAAAACAGGGTGTGTGCTCACTTCAAGGATAGCCAATGACTCAGACCTGAATGGAGATGGACAGAAAATATCCATGGGAACAGGAAGCTCTAGGAATCTACTGACAGAGAGGGGCAGAGGTGAGAGCCGATAGAAGAGCTGAAACAGCAGTCTACTGTTTAGTCTACTGTTTACATGGCTTTCCCTTCCTTCTCATTGAATGCAACTGGATAATTTTTCTTTTCAGAGTAGTATCCTGGGGAATTTCTGAGAATAAGACAGGCCAGCATCCACGAAATCTGAGAAAAATACATTTGAAGAAAACACAAACAAATGAGAAGGGAAATCCAGAGAAAAACTATTGAAACTGTCTATGTTTTGATGACAGAGGAAATAACTCATGATAGTGTATTCTCTTTCCTCAGCAAACTGGGTACTGTGAATTCACATAATAATAAGTGAGTTCTTCAAGTTTAAAGCTATCCAAATTGGCATCCACAGCGCTGAGATTAGAGAACGGCTTCTATTCCGAGGAGAAGCAGCACAGGTGATAGCCCTAAGAACAAGGCTTCTATTCTCAGGTGCTTCAGTGTAAGGCAGTTTTACCTCACTTGATTCTCAGAACACGCCTGCATGGAAACGTGTTATCGTATTAATTTGGAGGACTGGCAAACTGAGGTTCAGAAAAATGAAGTACCTTGGCCCCAAACACTCTTCTAGTAAGTTCTGGGTATGGGCTGTAAACACCTAGATTGTTTGCCTGTAACAGATATGCCTGGGAGTCTCCTTTGTAGCCCTGGGTGGAATCTAACAATGAAGGACCAAGGAAACTGATAAACATCTCTATCACTATGCAAGGCATAAAACAGCTATGTGGACTGAGCTACTCAGTGAAGAACACCCGCCCGCTTCCTAACGCTGTCTGTGTAACAGATGGTAACTAGGGTTCACCCTCATGACCACAAGCCACCATGAAGAAGGCTTGGGGTGGGCTGCAGGGTACCTGTTAGTGTGCGAGTTGTTGTGCATGAACCAGCTCCGGTTATTGTCCACATACATTGCCCAAGCTTTGTCGTCCTTTCCTAACATCACATCCTTCATCACATCCATGCGAGCCACTCCAAATGCAGGATCAGGGTGGTTGTCATAGCGATCTATGGTTAGCTCCCAGTAGTGCACACCCTTGGAGAAGCCAGTCTTCCCCAACACCACCCGGTCGTCGTAGCTACTGCAGGTCACTGTCAGGTTGTCATTGGAGAAGATGATGTCTGAGTGTGCAGAGCCAGGGTCAAAAGCAAACCAGGCCACTGAGAACAACAGAAGGGACGTGCGTTATATTAGGATAGCCCAGCGAGTACAGCCCTGAAACCCACTTGTGGGTGGTGTGGATCCGAGTGGCACATTTCCATGCTGCCATGCAAGAAGGAGGTGTCTGGGGCTGGATTTTCCATGGGTAGATGGGGGTTCTTTTTGGGAACTGGTACTCTGCACCAGGAGCAGACGGAAGGGGACACACGACTGATTCAGCAGGAGTTACGTGGCTCAGACTGCACTCTCAAACAGCTGTCCTGGCTGTTTGAAGTGAAGTGGCATCAAGTGGCATCACCTGGTGGCTGGCAGAATAGTGCACCCGAAACATAAAGGGAGAAGGGATGCACTAGGATGCCTGTATAACCCCGAGGCAGGGAGGCTAGAGCTAATGTCCCACGCAGAGTACTGAAGATTCCCTCAGCTCTCCTGTCTGTTCCCAAGCCTCAAAGCTATAAGCAACAGAAGCTAGTTTTCATATGTGACTGTGACTTGGACACAGGGCAGATTGCTTCCCTCGGCCTTTATAGATATGTGTTACTCCTAAAAACCAGCACGTAGTTACTTTGCAGAAGTGGTTCGGATGGTAGGTGCAGATAGCATGAGCGGGTTACACTCTCAGCTATGCCCTAGGTTCTAAGGGTTGCCTATAAAGAACAGCTTGGAAAGGTTAGAGTGCTTGACGTCCTGAGCCTGTGTGCCACCTCACATGCACTTCCATGTCTGCCGTTTGTAAGAGAATAAGGATATTCCATACCTGCCAACAGCTTTTTAATGTCAACTGTTGTCATTCCAATGAAAGGCATGGGGAGAGAAATAGGAAGCAAAACGGACATTGATAAGAAAACTCGTCTCTTTTGATAACCTAATACCACCAACAAAGGGCTCCACTGTGCACAGTACAGGCACAATAGAGACTTGTGTCTCTATGGACATTTAGTGCTCATAAGGAAAGGTTTACCATGTAACATTAAAAAAGATAGGCTTTTTTTCCCCCAAGAATTTGAGAATGGCTATCATGGAGTTAGAATGACAACTGGACAATGTTATTCACAGAAAATAAGCTGCTACCATTTATTGTGCAGAGGAAACCAAGCAATCACACAGGCAAAAGGTAACAATCACAGCGGGTATACTTGCCTAATTGAGAGTAAGGTGCAGACTGTGTCTCAAAATTGCATCCTATAAAAAGATACTACACATCAAGGCTATGAAGTGACAACCAGGTTGATAAAAATTATTTGTGTTCATTCAGAAAGCACCAACTGAATATAGTCACCAAAGGCCTGATTCATGAAAAAACAAAGCCCTTTTTATGTTCCTTTGCTGGGTAAAAATTGCTACTGTCCTCCTTCCAAATGAAAAGCACATCTTTCCACTTTAGAAAAAAAGTCCTGTCCAATTGGCTCTAAGTGCCATACCTTAAATTTTCAGTATCTCCCTAACTCAATTTTGCCTACTGAAGTTTGCAAACTGAGACAGCTGAGTGTTTTAAAGATGAGAAAAATTCGTCCATTTGAAAAGGGAGAAATCTCTGGTAGTGGTAAGCCTGCCTGGGTCAGCATTCTGTTCATCTCCTATGTGTTTACAGCAAACATCTTTGCTTGCTGTGATAAGCCCAGATTAAGAGGTGCATACATAAGTAAGAGTGTAATGTACACCACACCTGAATGAATGCCTCTAACCATTGGTGATGACAGGAACTGAGTGTCATAAAAACAAAGATGGTTTCTCTTCCTTCTTAGCTTGGTTTGCTATGTCAGCCCTTTTCACCTGGGGGAGGGAAGGGAGGCCGATGGGATGGAGGTGGGCTTAGAGCTATACCAGAATCTCTTGCAGAACATTTTCTGTCCTCTCCTTCCCTGAGGTTTGGAAGTCCTACAGATGAGAAGCTGCATTGAGGTGGAGGAATGGAATCTAGATTTAAAATGGTCAAGGGTATTTGACCCACAGTGGTCAGTAATGCTGAAGACTAACTAGTCTAGAAAATGTGGTTTTGGTGAATACTGGGGTGTGGGGGAAGAGAAGGAGAACCATGTAGTTTTTTTCCCAATTTAGTAAGGCCATTACCCTAATTTCAAAAATAACTGGAAAGATAATGTACTAGCTTGAAAGAATTTTACAACAATCAGTAAAACAACTTACTATAAAATAACTTTGAGGGTTTTTTTTTTTGTTGTTGTTTTTTTTTGTCTTTTTGAGACAGGGTCTCCTTGTAGCCCCAGCTTGTCCTGGAACTCACTCTGTAGACCAGGCTGGCCTTGAACTCACAGAGATCTGCCTGCCTCTGCTTCCCAAGTGCTAGGATTAAAGGCATGTGCCACCACGCCCGGCAAAAGAAGTTTGAGTTTTAAACAAAATTTAGATACCATAGCCTTCCTTTTGCTTAGCTTACTTTATTCTGGGAAAAATCCACACATAAGAAAATCATTTTCTCCCAACTCATGCTTGATTTTTATGTTTAGTTTCTATCAACTGCCACTTCAATTCCTACATATGGATTGGGGCACAGTAAGTACAGAACATGCAGAATTTTAAAGCTGAATTTTATACTCAGATTTGGAAATAAATCTGAATAGGGCTTTCAAATATTTTAAATGAATCATGCCTTGTGGAAGTCTTTTAGAAACAAATATTGTGAGCTTTTCCCCATTATGTTAAAACACATTGTACATTTAAAAATCAACGCTACAACTAGAACACAGCTGTTGAATACACCTGTCAAACACACCCAACCCCACATTTCATTTTATTTTTGAGACAATATACATTACAAAGACTGTAACAATATTTCAGTACATTAGACACAAGTGAAGGAAGTTCCATAACAAAGCATGTGGGAAAGCCAATAGTGCACAGAAAAACAAGGAGAAACGTAAAAGTACAAAGAAAGATGTTGTTTTTCAAGGGAATCTTGAAGTCCCTGCATCCTTTTTTGCACTGTCATGCTGTGGCCTTCTTCATTTCAGGATGTGGGATGAGCCAAAGGCATAAAGAAAACAAAAGAAACCCTTGGAAATGTGAAATGTGCACCATGTGTATCCATGATTACAATATAGTCCTGAAGAGATCAAATAAGTCTGCATCTTAGGTATTTTAAGATTCTGTTTGCTTGACAGAGCTCCCTGCGAAGTTACAGGAGTCTAGCTTCCCTGACTCAGCCATACGCCCTGTCACAACCAGCTTGGCTGTTGGTAACTTCTCAAGGCTGTTTTTTGATTACAGGATTTTCAGGACTAGGCATCAGGAGTGAAAGGGTTCTAATTCAGCTGGCAGTGGTCCCTGCCCTTTGCTAGGAAAATGATGGGCAGTGAGCCTGCTGACCTACAGGACACAGGGCAGGCTTTGGCAGAAAATGCTTTCACTTTCTGCTCTCTGGTTTGCGGCTCTGCAGGCTGTATTCTGCTATTGGCATGTTTTGCTTTTAGTTTTATTTTTGTCAGTAAAGATCTCTTGAGTCTATGTTTAATCAGACCACTGGCTGGATGCACTGATCCAATCTCCCAGACACAGCTGGTTTCCTGGATACAGGGGGTTGCAAACCTCCAAACTACTGCCATGGCCTTGACTCAGCCAGCGCCTGTGCCGTGCTATGCTGCTGCATGTGATGAAAGAGTGAGTTTCCCAAGGTGGAACCAGCTTGTGCAAAAAGAACTTCACTCATCGCATTCGGATGCTATCACACAGGAACCGCAGCTCCGTGTTGGGTATGCACACCACGCACACGAGAACACCATGAAGCTCCCTCAGCCAGATGCTCCCCACACTGGAAGCCACAGACACAAACTAGCTGCCCCCCCCCCCCCACAGGAATGGCAAGAACGACACAGGGGTTTCAGGGATGCTTCCAAGGCACAGAGATGAAGAAAACGTCTGACAGTGCAGCTCACCCGGTGCATTGAGAGACTGTAAAGAAGAATGCAAGCTCAGCTGGTGGGGTGAGGATCTGAAATCAAAGTAGGATCTCCCGGGGAAGCTGGGCTGTAGATTAAGGGTGGAGGAGAAAGGACTCATTCTACGGAGCGGCAATCTTTCCGAAGGCACTGGAAAAGGGAGGGTCTGTTCTTCTGAATCTGTGTCTAAACGTAAGATCAATGCAAACTGGAGATCAGAAATCCGCCTGGCTGCTCGCACCCAGTTCCCCAAGAGCCCCCTGACCAAGCATGCAGCGCTTCATCAGTCCCCACAGGCAGCAGCAAAGCCAAGGAGCCTGGGACTGGCAGGGAATTCTCAGTGTCATGAGCCCAGACAAGACAATGCAACATCACAATCAATTTCTGTTTCCCTCCAGGAGCACTTAGTGATAAAAAAAAGTATTTTGGAGGTCTTCCTTTCAGTTAAATATTTGGAGCTGAATTTACAGGCACCTTTTACCTACTGATGAGGAGATTAATCCTTTATTGGTTTTGGCAATTCCCCAAATTACCATGCATTTAACAATGGTCTCCCAGAGGGGGTCTCTCCAGGAAGTGATCATTTATAGAAAGTGCCCCATATTTTTTTTCATTAATTTGTAGACCATTTGTAGATGACTGCGATTGGAAAAGAGGAGGGAACAGGAAGACAGGGCGGACAAGAACTGGGGACTGAGGCCGCTCCTTGTTTCTGAATGGGGCTCTCTTGTGCTCTCTAAGAAGTAAATGGACTCAGGCAGCAGGGAGGTGAGCTGATGTCAAGTGTTTCTTTTCAGGAAGGCCGTGAAGGTCATTATTATAGCATAAGGTTTGGTCACCAACTGGGGACTTCTTCAAACTCAGTTCACTAGTAAAAATTCAGAAGCCACAGTCAACATGAGGTAATATTTCATGTCTAAAACTTCCTTGTCTGAAATGCACAGAGCTTCAATAAAACATTGGCTTTGGGGGAAAAACAAACCCAAACTTCCAAGGAAACATTTTCTCATTGAGAGGGCAATTGGGCTTTGTTTTGATGATCACTGGGTCTTATTGGGAATAACTTTGTTTTTTTTTGCCTTGAATCTGTTAGCAGCTCTTTGTTGCATACCTATCTCTGAGTAAAATGCTGTTCTGTGCAGGTTAAAGCAGAAGAAGTAGTGTGTGTGCGTGTGTGGGGCACACTGTGGCAATCAGAGGACAACTCGAGGGAGTTGGTTTTCCCCTTCCACTTTTTGTGTTTAGGGATTGAATTTGGTTGGGAGAGGCCTGTATCTGCTGAGCCACTCACCAGTCCCAAGATTATCTATGTTGTAATCAACTTAAGAGGAAACCAGCCTCTTAGTTTAATGGAAGATTTGGAATGTGATGACATAGTGCCGGCAACAGATCTGGGTCTCCTTTATTGCAACTGGACATTTACCACTGTATTTATGTCAGCAAGTTTATTAGTGAGAATTTGCTTGAAAATGCATCTTCTACCAGATGTGACTTTTGGTTCACTGTATTGAAGATATTCGTTGCTTAAAATATTTTTTTAAATTTTACTTATTTTTGTATGTTTATGAATGTACTGTCTGCATGTAGGTTTGTGCACCCATGTCGGGCAATGCCGAGGAAGTCAGAAGAGGGTCTCGGATTCCCCTGGAACTGGAGTTCTCCTGGAATTGGAGTTACAGATGGTTCTTAGCCACCATGTGGTTGCTGGGGATCGAACCTGGGTCCTCTGCAAGAGCAGTCGGTGCTTTTAACCGCTAGGCTATCTCTCCAGCCCCATAAAAATTAAAAGTACATAAATGGCAAGATGGCCTTGGGAGTGGACTGAATCTCCAAGCAGTCATCTGAAACCCATGAAGAAATGTATAATGTACCCAGAGTCTGGGGCTCAGAGCCAAGCACATCATCAGTATACTCACCTTCTCTATCCTCGAGACCAAGAGCTTGTGGTGGTGGGGCTCAGTGTAGCTATGCCTATTCCTGGGCTTAGTAACCTGGCACTGAAATGGTAATTGTTTTACTACTCTTTTATGTGGATCAATTGTTTACTGATAAGCTAAAATTTCCTTGGCTCAGATTAGTCTTGAACTTGCTCTCTACTCAGGAAAGGTCCAGCATCAAGGTTGCTCAAACTTTCCATCTCTAGTTTTGATCTTGTTCCCATCAGCTTGGTACATCTCCCATTTTTCTAAACAGCAAACACACACACACACACACACACACACACACACACACACACACACACACACACACACACACCTACCTTGCTATGAAAATTTTCCAAATAAATGAGAGAGAGAGAGAGAGAGAGAGAGAGAGAGAGAGAGAGAGAGAGAAGGTGCATTTTTCCAGCATGATTCCAGTCAGACTAGCAGGCGATTCCCCCCACACCCCTCCAGGACACAGATGACATATTTGAGCAGTTGCCAACAGATCAGTTAGGCCACTTATTATGATTTTAAACTGGAGGAGTCTCAGTGGCGAGACACCTAGAAACATCCGAGGAGCCATCATCAAGCTTCCCGTGAAGTCCCCGGGGGGAGGAACCTTTCATCTACAGCCAGCCCTCTAGTTTGGAGTTGCTGCTTATAGGGGTTGGATAGACCATTTGGGGGGCTCCACTCACCAGGGACTGTTACTCGCTAGGGTCACATGGAACAGATCACTAGTCCTGCAAGCATTTGATGTCAGTTACAAGCCCTCTTTAGATCTTCCCAATTCTGGACTGAATGGATATTTCCATCCAAGTTTTTATACATGGATTTTTAATCCTTCATCTTCCTAGTCATGTTCCTCTGGATAAGTTCAAAATTATAATCAAATATGACAGTGTTGAGGACAGTATTGTCACTCCCTGGTTTAGCCACATTAACACAAATACAAGCACCCCAGTGTGTATTCCCTGTTAGACCCATAGGAAGGAAGTACATCCTACTTTCTCACCTCTTTAAAACACAACTACTGAGATACAGAAATGGCTTCATAGCCAATAATATTCTACTGTCAAGAAAAAGAATGAGGTTTTTAGTTTTGTTTTTTAGAATACATAATAGGAAGCTACATTTCAATTCATTACTAATATTTGTGACGTTAACTTATTTATAAATCATCTACAGAAAGACAAGGAGCACTGTTACCATCTCATCATATCTCATCACAAACCATGGTCCTGCCTGGTTGAACTTTGCTGAGTGAAATCAGTTTAGTGGGAAAGAACAATGGAAGACAGTGTATTTGTGGTTGTTGAATATGGAGATGCCACCCATGTTTTTTTTAGGTGTGTGTGTGTGTGTGTGTGTGTGTAGATGTATGTGTGTGTAGATGTGTGCATGTGCATAGGTCAAAAGACAACTTCAGGTTCATCATTCCTCATGTGTCATCCACCCTGTTTTTTTGAGACAGGGTCTCTCATTGGCTTGCAGCTTGGCAGTTAGGCTAGGCTGGCTGGCCTGTAAGCCCAGGGAGTTGCCTGTCTGTTTCCCTAGCTCTTAGATTATAAACATGCATCACTACACCAAGATTTTTTATTTTTATTTTTACATGGGTTCTGGATTAAACTCAGGTCCTTGTGCTTGTGAGGCAAACACTTTGTTGACTGAGCCATCTCCCTGGCCTCACTCACACTGATAACTCCAGGACAGAAACATAGTGCAAATGTGATCATTCACGCTGACCATCACCTGTCAGTGACTGTTGCTTTCCCTTGTTCTTTTCTAGATTCTTTCCTACCTGGAACTGGCTGCATTCTGGAGTGGGGATCTTGCTAGTGGCAGAGGCCTCTGCTTGAAGGAAACAATCAAGATTTATCAAAGCAAAGATTTGCTGGGGAACCACATATGTTCTTTACTGACTTCTGGGAAGAGAGGCATGAGGCTGGCAGAAGAGACCAGAAACGAATAATCTAGAGAAAGTGTCATTTATTATAACAATCTAGAGAAGGTGTCATTTATTATAATAATCTAGAGATGTCATTTATTATAATAATCTAGAGAAGGTGTCATTTATTATAACAATCTAGAGAAGGTGTCATTTATTATAATAATCTAGAGAAGGTGTCATTTATTATAATAATCTAGAGAAGGTGTCATTTATTATCAATAAGATTTATACTTTTAGGAATGACATTTTTGAGGAATTCCAACATGAATAGAATATTAAAGAGTTCTAAGATTTGAAATACTAAGCATTTGAAGATATAGAATAATTTGTACATATAAATGACAATCTCTTAAAATGTATTATGTGTGTCTGTATGCATATATTCCACATGTGTGATGATGGTATCCTTGGAGCCAGAAGCAGGTGTTAGATCCCCAGAAGCTGGAGTTACAGGTGGTCGTAAGCCACCTGAGGTGAGTGCTGGGACCTGGAATGTGGGTCCTCTGTAAGAGCAGCAGGACTCTTAACTCCTGATCTCTCTATCCCAGTAAATTATAATCTTAAAATGGTATATGGGGGCTCAAAGAGGAAAAGTAAAGGTGGAAGATTCTCATGCAATGTTCACTAATCCAGCTTCTCTTTGTCCCGGGATGCCCTGGGTGTCTTCCTGTCTGGCAGGGAACAGCTTCATAACTGAGCAGCCTTTGGGCTATAGCTTAACAAGAGGGCTGCATGTCAGAGCAGAGCAAGTCAAATAGGCTACACATACGACACAAGCAGGAAGAATGAGTTCCGGTTCAGAATAAACCAACTGTAGAATGATCTGCTTTTGTTGGGAAGGTTTTAAAAAGAGACAGAGAAGTGAACGAAGAAGGAAGCTGTGTTCTCAAATGATCTAATAAGCAGCCAAAGTCATAATTATGTCCAACTGGTATATAATTTATAACAAAAGGTGGCATCTTGAGCTTTCTCAAGTGAGCTATTAATTATAGCTGAGAAGTAAGAAAAAAAATCCGTTTTGAAAACCTCTCTTTAAAAGAATGAAACAGCTCTTGCCACCCCTAAGATGGCTGCATGTTTCCTCAGCAGGACCTCCTCTCTGATTTAGGACACCATGGGATTGTGTATAAGCAGGGCTTCTCAGAACTGCAAAATCCTTACACTTCATTTAGAAGCACACACTTCCAAGGACTGAACTGCTCCTCAGGGCACACACTGTAAAGGGGAACAGGCATGTTCTCCAGACCCACAGAGAGAGTTATGGATCCAATTCCATCCTGTGGAAAAGTTTAGGAAACTTCTTGGGATATCATACATGTTGTCAAAATTAAAAGGACAAAGTACTTCTCTCTTCTGGCTCTAAAACCTGTCATCACGTCTCTTAATTAGCATGTTGCTGAATTTGGTCAATTATAATTCACCTGCCTTGTGAGTTTTTTCCTGGGGAATGCATGGTCTATCATGAAGTCATTTTTGGAGAGGCCCAGATACTTGGAGCCAGGAAAAAAAAAAAGAGGTATAGGAAAAACATATTCAGAGGATCATATATGATACTTTCCCAAATGTTTTATTTATTTTTGAACTCTCGGTATTACAGGCAGAACTTATAGAACCACCAAGCACCAAGACCCTTGAAGGAGCAGGTGGCATCTGGCATCTCTTCATATTGCTTTGTGAAATATCAGTAATATGGAAGAAGCCACAGAAAAACTAATTGTAAAGAATACTCATGGTTGGGCTGGAGAGATGGCCTAGTGGTTGGGAGCGCCGACCGCTCTTACAGAGGACCTGGGTTCGATCCCCAGCACCCACATGGCGGCTGAGAGCTGTCTGAAACTCCAATTCCAGGAGAACTCCAGTTCCAGGGGAATCCAACACCCTCTTCTGACCTCCGCGGCATTGCACGGCACAGGTGCACACACTTGCATGCAGACAGTACATTCATACACATACAGAATAAAAAAAAATAAAAAAAAAAGAATACTCGTGGTTTCACAGATGAGAAAAATGAAGCCCAGAAAGTCAAGGGAACACATCTGAGTCACATTCTGGGCTGTAGCAGGATGGGAGATAGACAGGCAAGGTCAGTTCCTGAGGGATGGTAAACCTGGAGAGTGGCAAAACTATTCTGGTTCTTTTGTGTCTTAGGAATGTATGAAGCGTAAAGTTTATGCCACAGAGTGCATTCTATGGGAATGGGGGGCCCATGATTGTGGAGAAGACTTAATATAATCACAAGCCCAGTGCTGCACTGGTGATCGAACTTTCTTCTCTAAATAGATTGTTCACTGGACTGTGGTGGTTAGGAAATGAATGGCAAATGAATGGCTATCCCCTGGGAATTCTGGCCACAGGAAGGGGTGGGATGTGGTGTTCCTTGATATTGTTTGTTATAATTTCCATGAGGGGGGGCAGGAAATCCAAGTACATCTGGGTTTAAAAACAAAGTGCTTAGGCTGTCCAGAAATCATTATAAAATTAAATCTGCAGGATATTTGGGACAGGTGCATCTGGGGCCATTTGGTGTTCAGATGAGTGGAAGTAGATTCTGCCAAAACCACTGAATATTTCAGGGTAGTTTCCTTTGCTGTATGGAAGAAGGAGCTGTTCCCAAGGAAGGTCCCGTGAGAAGCTGAGCACCTGTGGACGTTCGCCTAACGATGCTTGAGAGCACACCTTTCAGTGCCCAGGGCTTGGATCTAGTGGTAGTGCTGGACGGAGTCTACAGCCTTAACTAGCACCTGGCTCTCTCATTAGCTCTAGACAGCTTCTGTGAATAAACAGCTCTGTGATGGTTTCAGTCTAAGCTGGCCTCTAAGCCCCAGGTGTCACTTGCAGTAGCTTTAAGGATCTCAAACATATGGCTCTGACATAACCCCTCCTTGCCAAGCAGAGGTCCATTACCTCCAGCCAAGAGCACTCATGGTAGCACTTGGGGAGAAGGGACTCGAGGTGAGGCACTAGCCTGGGGTGAGGGCTGGAGGATGTGCAGAGACTTCTGGCTACTGGGCTTGAACAGCTGGACATGAAACCACTTCAACATCCTCTGCTTAAAGAAGGGATGCTGTTCTCTCTGGAAGCAATGAAGTCCTAGTTCTGACTCTTTAGGGGAGCAAACTATGCATCACTGCCTCACTTTTGAAAGATCTGCTTAGATATTAGGTGGATTTAGGGTAGTTTTCTCTCTCTTTCCTGAGGTAAATGCAAATTACATCAGACACCAGCATCAGAGTGTGTTGCACTGGGTGTCAGAAGCTGAAAGTGGGGCTGGAGAGATGGGTCAGTGGTTAAGAGCATCCACTGCTGTTGCAGAGGACCTGGGTTCGATTCCCAGCACCCACATGGCAGCTAAGAACCGTCTTTAACTCCAGTTCCAGGGGAATCCAATGCCCTCTTCTGACCTTCGAGGCATTGCATGACATGGGTGCATCAACCTGCATGCAGACAGTACATTCATACACATAAAAAAAAAAAAAGCTGAAAGTGCCAGGTCTTAATGATGTTACTTAGCCTCTCACAAGCTTGGCTTTCCTGTGTGCATTAGGATAATAATACCTTCCTTTATGGTGTGGTAGACAGAATAGTGGCCAGTCTAAAAATATCTACGTCTGATCCCTGGAAACCTTTGAACAGGTTATCCTTTAGACAGAAATGAACTTTGCTGATGTGCTTCCTTAAGGCTCTTGACATATGGAGATTACCTTGGGGTGTCTAGGTTGGACCACAGTAATCACAAAGGTTCTTACATGAGGAAGACAGAGGGGCAGAGTCAGGAGGAGGCTGGAAGATGCTGTGAGGCTGGATCTTAAAATAGACAAAAGGATTATGAGCCAAGAAAGGGAGGTAGCTGTTAGAAGCTGGAGGTGGCAAGGAAACGAATGCTTCCCTAGAACGTCCTAAAGGCACTCTGTCCTGTTGAGTACCTCACTGTAGCCCAGTCCGATTCTGATCTCAAGAAATCTAAGGTGATACATGTGTATTGTTTTGAGCCATTAATTTTGTGGTAACTTGTTACAGCAGTAGAAGACTGAGTGAATGTGGAAGGTTAGTTACATCAGTGACGGATGCGGAGGTCTGGTATAGACTGCGGTCTATTTAATTGCCACGGGGGTGGACAGATTTTTTTTTTTGAATGACTTTAAACATGGAATGAATAAGCTTATGTGTGTCTGCATCTGGGGCATCTGCATATCTGCATGCATGTATGTGGAGACTCTAGGTCAAGCACAGGCTGTCTCCCTGAACCTGGAGCTCATCTGTTCTAGATGGGTTGGTCAGTGAGCCCCAGGGTTCCTTCCGTTTCTGCCTTCCAGTGCCATCACTGTGGGCATGTGGCATTGTGCCCAGCTTTTCATGTTGGTGCTAGGGTCTTAAATGAAGTCTTCACGCTTGTGCAAACAAGCACTTGACCAAATAAGCCATCTCTCTAGCCTCAGAATGAACAGCTTTTATATGATTTTTTACTATACTTCACTGTCCTAAAAATATTTTCTGACTCTCATGTAGCTGCACTTCTTCATGGAACTCTTTTTTTTTTTTTTCTTTTTTTGAGACAGGGTCTCCCCATAGCCCTAGCTGGCCTTGAACTCACAGAGATCCACCTGCCTCTGTCTCTGCCTCCCAAATGCTGGGATTAAAGGCGTACGCCACCATGCCCAGCTCTTTCATGGAACTCTTCGTTGTACAAAGAAGGAAGTTCTCATCAGTGTGGCACAGAATGTAAGTTTTAACCTGATGGTTGGGTTGTTTTTGTTTTCTTTTTCTTCTTTGCAATGTGATTCTATAAAGCCTTCTGAAATACACCTGACAACCCACTACTGAAGCCTCCAGAGAAGATGCTGATTTTTTTTTTTTTTTTTTGAGACAGGGTCTCCCTGTAGTCCCAACTGTCCTGGAACTCACTCTGTAGACCAGGCTAGCCTTGAACTCACAAAGATCCACCTGCCTCTGCCTCCCAAGTGCTAGGATTAAAGGTGTGCGCCACCACGCCTGACGAAGATGCTGATTTTTAAATGTTTTAGATTGAAATCTTTCTAAAATGTGCAATATACTTTTTCGCTTGTTAACTAGGAACACCTGCCACAGTCAGTGCTCTTGATTTGGTGGCTGTGCTTTTGCTCAGCTTTCCCAGTGATCTTCCTCCATGCTCAGTGCTATCAATGGCCTCAATATCTGTAACAATTTCTAATCTCTTTTGATATTTATTTATTTATTTAGCAGGGCCTCATGTACTACAAGCTTGATTTGCACTCCCTATGTAGCCTATGTATCAGAAAAGATCCTGAATTCTTGATTCTCCTACCTTCTCCTCACAAAGTGCTGGGATACAGGCGTGTGCCTCTTCATGGGGCTCCTAGACTCTTTTCTAACATACTGCTGTGGTCTTACCAAAGGATCAATGAGCTCAGGCAAATAGGGCTTCTAAGAATAATGAGCTTGGACTTTGTGTGGCTTTTGTCTTATTTTATGGTTTCAAGGTGGCATTCTAGATTGTCGGGTGGGTACTCAGCCCTAAAATAGTGGCCAAAGCAGGGCGCCATGAAGTACAGGGAGGAGCAGGAAGTCTCCTAAACTCCAAGGCAGGTGCTGTACTCTCTCCGCATCTCTGTGATCCTGGACCCAGGTAGATTCCTGACATGACTGAGCTGTTTGGTTAAAGCTTTCAAACAGCCAAGTTTTCTGTCGATCTCAGTTCAGGGTATATTTCTGAAGTTTTTGCCTTGCATATAGTAATGATGTCTGCTTGGATTTCTCTCTTCCTGCCTCTTCTCTGGGAAGCCCTCTCACCCCATTAGATCATGTTTTTCCCCCTGCAGCCTGTTATAATTTATTTCATTTAGCTATTATGTATGAAATAATCAGAGTAGTAATTCCATGAAAATATAAGGAAAAACTCTTTTAGAAACACTTTTATTTTTGGAGAGACATCCTGTTGGTTGAAATTAAACCTTAATGTGGTAGAAATAAATAGACTCACTGCAGGGACTGCTTCCTG
Organism: Rhizomys pruinosus; assembly: GCA_009823505.1. Taxonomy (NCBI): domain Eukaryota; kingdom Metazoa; phylum Chordata; class Mammalia; order Rodentia; family Spalacidae; genus Rhizomys; species Rhizomys pruinosus. The sequence goes on along the minus strand of VZQC01003121.1, from coordinate 608,932 downwards.
TGCACAGTCTATCTGGAAAGCAATCTGGAAGCACAGGCCAAGGGCCTGAAAAGTATTCCAAAGGAGTTTTACATCTGACCATCTGTCCAGGCAAATCATCTTTCTACACGGAGGTTGAAGTTAAAGAGTAGGCTCTGCATAGAGGTCTTCATCTTACACCTTCTTCCTCCTGAGGGACAGGTGACTGAAGCCTCACCTCTGATGAGGAGACCCCCATAATCCACTGCTGGGAGTACCCAGGCTTTGGGAGACTCAGCAGAATGGGGTCCCAGGAATCTTTTCTTTTCCACCAGCTAATGGACTCAATTATTTATTGGGGCCCTGGGAATATTACCTTTGTTCTGTTTCAAGTCTCTCCAGAGTATACCAAACAAACAAACAAACAAACAAATACAAACAAACAAATGAACAACAGTACTATTGCTTTAGATAGGCAAAGGGAAAGCAGGGAGAAGTAAACAAAACATTTCCTCCCAGTTCTCAGCCTCGCCCGATTATTTTGGGTAGGAGCACAATCTGTCAGAGAGAATGAGCCTCAGAACACAGTGTGTTAAGGCCTTGTTATATAATGTTTTCAATAGATACTCTTTTGGAGATGGTTTCAAAGACAGTACTCAGCCAGAATAGCTATTCAGTAAATTACTTTAAAGATATACACAACCAAGTCTGTGGACCTTATTTTAAAATTTCTTTAAAATTCTTTTAATTTTTAGAATGACATTTGTGTGTGTGTGTGTGTGTGTGTGTATGTGTGTGTGTGTGTGTAGAAGGAAAGGAGGTGTGCCATGATGAGTATATAGAGGTCAGAGGACCCCTTGTGGGAGTTGGTTCTCTCTTTCCACCATGTAGGTCCCGAGACTTGAACTCAGGCCAGGTCATCAGACTTGGTGCCAAGTATCTTAACTTACTGAGATACTTAGCCAGTCCAATTTCATTAAAATTCTTAATTGCTTACTCTTGTATTTCTCCTTAAGTAAGAGTAATTTGATTTAGATCTGGGACAGGCCTTATTCCCCTGGCAGTCTCGGATACACATGTCCTTGGGAGCTGGCTTTCAGGAACTAATGACATTCACATAACACTGCATTGACTTGAAAAGTTTTTATTGCTTTCTGAACTAATTTTCTTGTGAAGATGTTGCCTTCCCTTCCTTTTTTCACATTGTCCATCATACTTTGGAACTATGTAACTATATATCTGTTTCCCTGAAGACCTGTCTCCCTTACTATCTTGTGAGCTCTACACAGCAAGGAAACAGTTGCCCACACTTGCTACAGCACATAGGGCGCTTACCAAACACTGCCTGATAAATAGACAGAGTGAGGAGGAAAATGATTAAAATTCATACCAATGCAGACAACTGACCTCTTTTGTGGAGTGTTACCTTCAGGCCAGTAGAAGGTTTTGTCAGAATTCAGGAAGTATTAGTGACAAGTGATTTAAACCTCAGTGCATGCATGTAAATAACACAGACTTGCTGTCACACATGAAATATATCCTTCTCAGATACAGACCTTTTGTTTTGAACTTGGGAAAGAGGTCGATTCTTGCTAAGAAGAACATAAAAGATTCCATTATACCACAAAGCCAGAAAGAACCACCCCACCACCCCTAATACCAGCAGAGCAAACTTTCTAGGCACTGTAGGAAATAACACAAATAAAGTATAACCACAATGGATTTATCAAATATCAATTATGGCATTGATTTCTAAAATCCAAAAAAGGGCATAATCATATAGGCCTTCTATATTGTAACAGATTGATCAAGTCTTTTAAAAAATAATTCACTATATTTTTCCTTGCTTTCTAAATCTTGTGTCACTATTTGAATAAGGGAGAAACAAATAGAAGAAACCAAAGTTATGGAGAAAGTATGTGTGCGAACTTTATTTCATCATGAGAAAATCACTTCTGTGAGATAACACGGAATACTGATATCTACATGATGATGGGGTTGATTTGTATTCACATACATACCTTATATTTGTACATAATATATATAAAAGTCATGGAGGAAATGAATTTCTACAGTACAGTTTCTTTGTTGGTAGAGGACTTGTTCCATTAGTTTCACTTAGAAAATGACCCCCATTCTGTGTCTGTGGTATCAGGGATCGCAGGTCCAAATCCTGTAACTTATTAGACACCAGAAGCTCATGAACATTGAAAGAAACTAAGAAATGACAGACAACCCCCTCCCCCGCCTCCCCTCCCCAGGATGAAAGGACAGACAGAAGTGCTCAGGTTGCTATGTTAGTAATTGATTTTAGCAGAATAGTCGGAGTTCTATAATCTAGTATGAAGAGAAATAGTTTTCATATAGATAGGTTGACAAATATTAGTAACGCTGCCATGGATTTCTCCCTGTATTGCTGGCATGCACTTCCCATGTCAATGAAGCCACTACAAGCACCCTGGGAAAATGGTCAGCACCATCGGGGCCTTCTGGATTGCTTCTAGAAAGAACACTTGGGGGGGCTTAGTGTTTAGCATGGCATTTTAGGAAACCAGACGACAGTCTCAGACTGATAGGTCATCCCAGAAAGGAGTTGTTAAAAATGTTTAGTCTGAGGGGAAGCGCTAGCTGCCCTGTTACTGTCTTCTGTGTGGGAATGGCCAGGTGAGCAATTCATCCTCAACGAAGCCTTGTTTTTGAATAGCCTCATTCAGACTTACACAGCTATGGGCCTCTCACCCTCACTGTGAGCTTCAAAGTTGTGCTTGTTTTTAACCATGTGGACCATTTTAGGGGTGACTGACACATGCCCAGGTTTGCGAAAGGTAGGAGAAACCACATCGTTCTTCTAGCTAACATTTTGAACTTGAACAAGTCAGCATCATTAGCTCTGCTGAAGTTAGTTATGGGAAATACCAACGGGGTGGGAGGTGACTTCTATGATTAAAAGGACACCCCAAATCTCAAAATGCTTTGGCACCAGCCACAAACAAACACTTCTTCATAGGTTTAATTTCATATGCTGTGATTGCCTTTAAAATAAAACATTAAAAGCCTCAGAGGTTATACTTGGCCATCAAATGTCAGCCTCTTCTGAGTCAGATTGTCTTTGATGACCAAAATATTTACAGTATAGCCACGAAGCCACTGTCCTCTAGAGACAGTCTTGTACAGCAGTCCCAGGAAGCCTGACCAGCACTAGAGGGATTAGCAAGGACGGACATGGTGTGGTAGAGCAGAGCTGCTGGTCTCTTCCTGTTTGTTGCTCACAGGAAATCTCAGTCCTGGTGCCGATGGCCTGGGCTCTGGGTAGGAAAGGAAGTGGGTCCGAGCTGGTTAAGCCAGAAGTGGCCAATAGTCCCTCTCTGAATGACTCTAGCGCCTCAAACCCACTAGAAACATATTCAAGTCATACAGATCCACAGCTGGAAAGAGCCTACATTCCTGCCCCCATCAGGAACAAGCAAGAACTACAAAGACATTGAGAATCATTTGGGGGAAACTGGTCACTGACGCTGCTTGGTGGAGAGTGGGAGCCTGCTCTAGGGCCTAGGTACATTCGTCTTAGACACCAGGGGCACATTCAGGCCCTCATGTTCAGCTTCTTCAACTGGAGCTTATATAGAATGTTAGCAAAGGAAGCCGACGGCCCGAACCATTGCAACTGCCGATGTGGACTCTGGTTTGCTCACATCCACATCCCATGGGCTCTCTAAAGGCAGGAGAGGAACAGCGGCTCTGGGGCCGGATGCAGAGCAAGTCATGGAAACACTTCAGGAGTGTGGGCACTGGTGGGGCTACCTCCGGGCTGCCAGCCACGTTAGATGCCACGTAGTTCTCGCTCTGAGGGATACTGCTGAAGGGCCTTACCCTCAGATGTCTGTAGGACCAGCGTCTTGCTGTAGGGGCTGACTCCTGTTTTGTTGAAGGCCTTGACTCGGGCATTATATGTGCTGTTGAAGTGAAGGCCATCCACCGTGCACATTGTCTCTTTTCCAACATATACTTCCTGTTAACAGATAACAAGATCCCACTTAATGTGAACCCCCTGAGGAACAAGAGGGGCAATGTGGCTGAGTGCCTAGGAGCGTGGTTTCAGCATCAGTCTGATCTGGACTTGAATTCTGTGAGATAGCGGGCCATTTAATACATTGCTTAAAGCTTCAGTCACTGAATCTTTAAAACAGGGACATTAATGTCTATTCTTTGAAATGGAAGTGGATCATCATAGAACAACATATATCTGGTTATTATAGTTCACAAGGGCACAGTCCAGTAGTAATTGGCACCTAGGGCTTTAAAAATTAAAATTTGGTGTTCATAGTTAAGACTATGTGCTTTTCTGGGTATAACTTGGTGTTTATGCAGAATGTTACATCTTAACCCATCAGTATGGTTTGTAGAAAGACATGTTAAAAAATGTGAAAACACGAATGTGGTCTCTCTAAGCTGTACTTTTAACATCACAAATAACTTCAGGAACTGTCACACTGGAAGCTTTTGGAGTATAGGTTTATACCACTGTACAGAGGGAAGGGGGAGGAAGAGTGACATTTCAAAGGCTTAAAATAAATCCTAGCAGAATGCATCCTGAGCATAGGTTAGGCATTCGCTTCCCTCTTCAGCTGTACACTTTGCAAAGTTATGCTGACATAAAGAGTAAGAATAACTTACATTCAAACCACAGCTTTAAAGTGACAACTCTCTGTCTGGGGTCTTGGATCACCCCATCAACTTATTACTACTGCACGGTTAGGAAAACCTGCATATCATGTTCTCTCATTCAGTGCTTCTGAAATTTTGTGCATGTGAATCACCTGTGAAGGTTATTTAAAATGCAGCTTCTTGTCCTGTAGGTCTCTGGGGTAGGGTCTGAGATTTTGTATTTCTAGTAAGTCCCCAGGTGAAGCCTGTTCTGGGGAGGCCTGCATTTGAGAAGGCAAGCAAGGAATAATCAGAAGACTCTGGAGCTGGGACGCTGGAGGAGTCACATCACAACAGCAGGGTAGGGTAGCTGTGGTGTAAGAGGAAACACCTATATGTGAGAAACGGGGCTTCCTAGAAGGGACCAGGGGCAGTAGCTGACAGAGTTACAGACAGTTCTTAGCTGCCATGTGGGTGCTGGGGATCGAACCTGGGTCCTCTGCAAGAGCAGTCGGTGCTCTTAACTACTAGGGTACTCTCCAGCCCTTGAAAGTATTTAAATTAACCCTAGCAGAGAACCAAAATCATTCAGGAGAAGGAGGCTTTGGTAGGCTTTTCTCTTGGGTGCTAGTGGCCCAGGTTTGGCCACAGACTAGAAGAAAGCTTCATTCTCCCTGGCCTGGGCTTTGCTTTTGGTCTCTTCTTCATCAGTGCTGAGATCGGCCTCAGCGTCAGAAAGCTCCTTTAGGCAGTTCCAGTGAGGGAGCTCCCGGGAAAGAGTGCTTAGGTAAGACTGCAGTGGAGTAGAAAGCTAGGTATATGTGAAGGAGGGAACAGAGAATAAAGCTGTGTGTGTGTGTGTGTGTGTGTGTGTGTGTGTGTGTGTGTGTGTGTGAGAGAGAGAGAGAGAGAGAGAGAGAGAGAGAGAGAGAGAGAGAAGCAGATACCCATAGACAAGCAGCCACATGGAGATCAATAACCTGTGGGCATCATGGCTGTGGCTTGCCAAAAGGCAGGTTTCCTACGGTCAAAGGAAACTATAAACTTCCGAGTGGAGTTAAGATGCCATTGTGGAAGTAATAATTTGCAGGCACCAGCTCTTTCTGGGGAAATGTTCAGGAAAAAGAACTGCGGAAAGATTTGCTAGAAAAGCTTCGAATACAGATGCTGTAACAGGAGAGCTTGCCAAGAAAGAATGCCAACACAGGACAGTAGGTTCTTTGGTGGGATAAACAGGCCTTAGGCCATGGTTAGTGATGTTACTAGCAAGAAATCATAATGCTAAAGACAACAGCTAACACTGCAGGCTGTCCTGTACTTGGCGACGTGATGGTTTTACATCGATTATCCAGTTGCATACCAAGCACCAAGACGTGACCTACAGGTTCTTGGCATCATCTCCTTCATTTGCAAATGAGGACCCGAAAGCTCAGAGAGACAAGAAACAGGCTCCATCACACAGCTAAGCTGTCTCTTTGGTAGAGCAAGATACGCTCTGGGAGACTCCATCCAAGCAGGCGGCTCCTGCTTGGGTGGTCCATTCCCAGGAGGGGTGGGGACGCCAGGCAGGGGCTGCAGAGCCGTCCTCCGAGTGACTCACTGGTATTGGTTAGTAAGTTGTAGGTTATCTGCTTACCCGGAACTGACCACCGCTTCCATCATCCAGCTCTAGAATGTATCCTTCAGCAGCCACAGTGGACAGAGGGGGCTGTTTCCAGGACAGCGTAGCACTGTTATTGTGGGTACAACACTCCTCCAGCTGTAGAATGGGGGTTGCTGGGACTGGAGAGGAAGCTAAAGAGAAATGAGTACAACTTTATCTTCTGTTGGGTTGCAAATGGCTCATTATCTTGTAGTGATAAACACTTCCCCCCTAGAAACCTATTGGTACTGTCAGCCCAGGGTCCAGAATGAGATCATCCCAAAGTCTCTAAGGGTTGGGTCAGTTCAGAAAGTCTGTGAGGCCTTGTCTTAAGTTCAGGGGGCTCTTAACTGTGGTGACTGGAGAGGGGTTGGCATAGCCACAGACCTGCTCTTTTCTAATCTCCTTCATCCCTAGGGGAATTTAGTTTATAAGGATTGGATTCCAGATAGCCCATTAAACGTACTTAACTCAAAACATGGCTGTAACTATGCAAGTAATTTTATCACAAAACAGAATATTTAAATACTAGTTGATAAACTGGGGACTGCTTATTCCTGGAAATAGTTCTGAGTCCTACTTCTCTCACCTATCAATCTATCAATCCAGTGATTTTTCCAGATCTCGTACCTGTAAATAGCAGTAACAGTGGATTTAAAAAAATGGTGTTGGGGCTGGAGAGATGGCTCAGTGGTTAAGAGCACTGGGTGCTCTTGCAGAAGACCCAGGTTTGATTCCCAGCACCCACATGGTGGCTAACAATCATCTGTAACTCCAGTTTCAAGGGATCCAGTGCTTTCTTCTGGCCTTTGTGGTCACTGCACAACATGGGTGCACTTATATACATGCAGCCATAACACTCATACACATACAATTTAAAAAATAAATTAATTAAAAATTTGGTACCAAATACATAAGTAAGGTCACTCAGTTTTGATATTTCTGGGGAACCTGACATCATACTTGAAAACGGCACAAGGTCAAGTCCACTTGTTTTTCAAGTATCAAACACTTGACAGAGAACCAGGAGTAGGAGCAGACAGGTATGACAGGAGGCTCCACAAAAGGAGGATCCCAGTGTCCTCATGCTTTGTGAGGGTCTTCGGTGGTGCTACTAGTCACAACACCCCCTCTACATTTTATACTGCCTTTTTTCCTTTTTTGAGACAGGGTCTTCCATAACCCCAGCTGGTCTGGAACTCGCTATGTAGACCAGGCTCCTACATCTCACAGAGATCTGCCTGCCTCTGCCTCTTAAGTGCTGGGATTAAAGGAGTGCACCACCATGTCCAGATAGACTGAGTCTTTTATGTTACTCAAAACTACAGAGTAGCTGAGCTTTTAGACACACAGAAAAACGCTGACCAACAATCTTAGTTCCTAACATATGGACTTAAACTGTAGCCCAAAGCCATGTTTTTCTAAATATTAAAAAAACTTTTAGCACCAAAATTTATTTTTTAACACTTTAATAACAGGAAAAAATCCAGCTTGGATCACATTCAAGGACATTTAGATGAACAAATGTTACCTGTGGAACATCTGGCATGCTGTACTGACACTGAACTTTATGTGTCATGCATTGAATTAAATATGTTTCTGCCAATCACTCCAACCAAGAAGGTGTAGGTTTAAGAGTAATTCAGGAAACAGCCACTATAGTGGGTGACCTAGCATCCACTACAAAACAGCAGACGTAAAAGTGAAGCAACTGCTTAGACCAGATGTTTTAGGGTTAGTGTTAGTGTTAGGGTTAGGGTTAGAAGAAGACTTAGAACAAAACCATATCTGAGCTACAAAGTCAAGCATAAGTAAATCAAACTCAGAGACTAATTGGAGGCGATCAGTTTAGGGAGGGAAGTCACGCTTCATGTCTCAACAACACAGGATGGAATATTCTCAGAAACCTCTGACTACTGCAGTACTACAGTGTCTCCTGTAAAAGAGGAGTGCACGCCATCATATTTACTGTGGAGGTACGGCATGGTGAGAGCAGCCACACTGTTGTTCAAGGGGTTTCTACACACAGGTAAGTCCCCCTGGGACACTGTTCTGAGCCATCTTCACCAGTTACGCCCATCATAAAAGCACTCCTTGGCCTCCATCTCACTAGCTCCATAGCGGTCTTTCTTTGTTCTGTCTTCATGCGGAGGGCAAGTATACCTTTCATCAATTACTAAGTCAAGGAATAAAATCCCAAGATGGTTTCAACTTGAATCCTATGCATCTCATAATGTTTCTGAGAAGAAACTCAAAATTCCTTGTTAGCTACAGGTTCATTAAATGATTAATCAAAATACATATATAAGTTGTACTGTTATGGTTGGCTTCAGTTGTCAACATATCTGTAAAGAGGGAAGCTCAGCTGGGGTTTCCTTTATTGAGCATATCTATGAGGCATGTTCATGACTGTTGAGTGCTGTGAGGGGGGGGCCCAGCCTCTGGCCGCCACCCCTGGGCAGGTGTCCTGAGTGTGGTAAGAAGAGTAGCTGAGCAGAGGAGGGGAGGGAAGCCAGTGCGCAGCACCCCTCCCCTGGGCAGGTGTCCCATGCCTCAGTTCCTGCTTCCAGGCTCCTTCTTTGAGTTCCTGCTCTGACTTCCCCCTAAGGATGAACTGTGTCTGTGTTCTGAGTGTGTAAGCCTCTCACACCCAAGTTGATTTTGGGCAGAGTTTTATCACAGCAATAGAGAAGCAAACTGGAACATAAATATTGTAAAAGAATGAACGGGTTAAAAAAACAACCTGCTACTAACTGACAGATCTCAGTGTTATCTCAGATTTAGACAGCAGGAAAGTAAACCAGAGAGCAGGAAGGCAGCTCACACGGGCAGTCACACTTCTAAGTAGAAGTGTGTTGCACATCTAAATCAATTTCACCATGTGCTGAGAAATATTTTTTGTTTTTCCATATTTATCTATTCCTCATTTACCCCCAAATGATGTTGTATATAAAAAGCAAATGTGTCAAAATTACATCCTCATTAGCAAAGACCTGCACTGACATTTAGAAAAATAGATTTTATAGTGGGTGTTATGCTACCCTATTACATTTTATTAGGTATAAAATAAATCCACGGTATTTTCAATCATTCAGTTCTTTATGGGTTGGCAGCATTTACCACTACAGGGCTGGCATCCAAGAAAGAATGTTTCATTTTATTGAAACTTTTGTACCCAGGGCTAACAGAGCTGCCATGATCTATCTTCATGTCCAGTCTGGCTCATCTCTGGCTTTTCCTCCAGATCTGATCATAATATTCCTTTAGCCTATAAACTAGAGCTACTGCTGAAAGTTCTCTTGGATACAATATTCAGCTACTTGCATTAATTTCCTTGAAGCAGCTGGAAATGTGGCTCAGGGTTATGTTCTGCACAGCACCTTCTGTCAGTGTTTTCAGCTTCTCATTGGAAGGCTGCTCTCTTCTTATTTAAAGTTTTTTGCTAATTCCCCAGGTTTTGGAGGAATTAACCCTCAAGAATTCCTCTGGGAAATGAACAGTAGTGCGGAGGACAAGGCAGAAAGGGCGCTGGCTTCCTACTCCCCCACCCTCCTCGCCCATGGAGCATGAATCCTAAGCAAAGCTTTAGGAACTCAGTATGTGGTAGGAGGCTTACACAACCACCCTCTTCTTAACCCTGTTTTGCAGAGAAGAGACTGAAACCCAGAGAGGTTCTCTGGTTAGCAGGGGCAGGCGTGGCTCCTGAAACGTAGCAGGCTGGCTCCCAGGCTGTGGGCCGGTGCTGCACCTGCTGCTTCTGCAGTTTGGGGCTCGGGGACTGCATACTGGAGATGCGTCTCCATACTTTACTTCAGATCTTTCCTTCAGTTTCTTATGCCGTGGTGACAAAGGTTCCCGAGCATTGCTGTCGATACTAGTGAAGTAGTTCCTTTTTAGAGCTACAGTGCTCAGGAATGCCATTTTACAGTATCAGCATCTCTGAAGGCCTACCTGTCAAGTACAGTTCCAAACGATATGAGTGTTTTAGAGGAAATACAGGCCATTTTTAGAAAGTTAGCTCTAGAAAGGATGAACATCACACATGTTCTGAGGACGTGCATTTTAGTCCCCAAACCTCTACATGCGAACAGATTACTTGTGTGTGTGTGTGTGTGTGTGTGTGTGTGTGTGTGTGTTCAGCCATCCCTCATCCCTGTTAGCCTCTCTGGCAGTTTCATCATTGAGATGCATAGCAAGAGTCTCTTCAGATTACTTTGTCCTTGTCTATGACCTTGGTAAACAACAAGGGCTCTTGCATTCAAGAGGAGTTAGGGAAGATGAATATATCCTTAGGGGGAAGAGACACTTAATGGAATTAATAGCCATTTGGTCTATGTGCTAAGAAGGTGGTGGAGTTTTAGGTCAAAGCTTTTTTCTGGCTCAGAATTAACATGCTGACATTTGCTTTTAGCACTATGACTTGAGATACTTTTGTGTGCTTACACAATTCTAGGGTAATATTCTTCAGAGAAAGAGTAGATGTCCAAAACCTATTCTTAACCAAACAGCAGATCAGGAAGACTCTTAAAACTCCTTTTCAAGATCTGGGGAAGAGCTGGCAATCCCATCTGAGAATTAAGCCTAAAACAATACAGAATATATTCTTAGAACTGTTTCTAATAAAAACAGGAGACAAACCTTAGTATGTAATTTTCTATAAAAGATTAGGGAATTGAACATCATTCCTAATTATTTTGAAAGAAGGTAAGATGGTTTTCGAATCAAGATTCCAAAGAACATTAGAATGGCTAAATCCTTAGCTAGTAAGACAATAACTTGCATTGCTAAATAGCTACCCTGGGCAGAAAATAACAGCAGGTATGTCTTCTCCCACAACAACACAGCTACAGAAGAAAAGAGACATCTGTGATAACATTCCAAAATTAGAAGATGCTAGCTAATATTATAAGTCAAGCCACAAGCAGATATTTTAGGTATGAGTCATAACTTTAGATGCATACTTTAAGTTACTTCATAAAATACTTTTACTTTCTACTGAATTCACAAGCATAATTAGAAAAACCTACCTAATGATATTGTTACTTTCACGATGGTCAGATTACATTAATCCTATTTCAAACACTATTTAACTCTGATCATGTGTACTTGGATTTTTAGGGTGCAGTTTTTTTTTTTTTTTTTTTTTTTTTGGTGTTTTCGATACAGGGTCTCCCTGTAGTCCCAGCTGTCCTGGAACTCACTCTGTAGACCAGGCTGGCCTCGAACTCACAAAGATCTGCCTGCCTCTGCCTCCCGAGTGCTAGGATTAAAGGCGTGTGCCACCACGCCCGGCAGGGTGCAGTTTTTAAAATATTTTTATTGACAAGCTGTGGAAGGGCAGTTCATTAAACTAAGGATGTCTTTACAAAATGGAAAACCCAACACTGCAGTAGGGGTCAGCTGTGTGTGTTCTAAGAGAGAAACTGCACAGGCCAGTAGATTTCAACGGCAGGCAGTTAAAGTCGATCGATCCTTACAACCTTTGGCTTTTTCTTTCCATCTCAAGTTTCTGACAGGTAAAAATTATTCAGATTCTCAAGAGGACTGGACTCTCACTAAATTAATTAAACTTAATGAGCACAGAGCACAGTGTATAAATGAACAAGGTGGAGTGAAAAAAAATAAAGAGGTAGTGCTAAACAGAAAATGGAATTCATCTATTCTCACACCCAATGGTCTTTTATATCAACTCGATAAACTGTTCAGATGCTTGTAGTCCAGGCATTTACTGCATCGAGGGTGCACTGTGTTCTGGCTTTTAGTGGCACTCTCTGCTGCTGTGTGCCCAGACTTGAGCAGCCTTCCTGCACACATAGCAGTGTCCATGCTGACTTCTATGTGCAGTGCTAAGTGGCAACGTGATGGTCCATAGAAATGTGGTGTGCGATGCCTGGTGCACGGACATATGGTCCTCACACCAGCTGAAGGTGCTGCTCACTCCAGATACCATCCTGACAACCAGCCAGGACTCCACTGGGGACACACACAGAAGGCTCAGTAGGACAATAAACGTGGGAGGGACACCTCTGCCAGCTGGTCAGAGCATTTCAAAGCCACAAAGCCTCTATCCTCTAACTCCCCCATCACCAAAGCTAATTGAGTTGGCTATTTTTTCCCCTTCTACCAAAAGCCTTAATACTGTTCTTTTGTGATACATTTTCTCCTCCATGGCATTTAAGACTTATCAGTGGCATTTTGTTGAAAGAATTGGGGATAGAGAGAGGCTGACAGTGGGGGGGATGTAACAGGGGTTCTATAGTCAACAAGAGATGATTTAATTAACAGACCATGTGGATATCAAAGAAAGTTTAAACAGCAAGAAAGGATTGTTACAGCACAAAAATTACACTTATTAAATGCATGGGAGGAATTCAGATAGTCCTGAAAGAAGCTGCACAGGAAGGCGCTGGCTTCATAACATAAACTGGAAATTGTACCACTGTGTTCTGAGAGACTTCCCGGGGTGATCCAAGCCCTGCCACTAACTAGCTATAATGTGGGCTTCCTGTGTCCCAATTTTCTTGGCTAACTTCTAGAGCCATGAAAATAAATTGAGGTGAAAAAGTCAACTGCACTTGGGAGAATGTCTGCTTTGGTTAATATTCCTCAAGTGCTCCCAATTTATTATAACAAAGCATTTTAACTTATCTATGCAATGGTTCATGTATTAAGGTACTTTTCAAAGTAACACATTAATCAAAAAGTGAAGAAATTGAAAATAAATGGGAGCGAAAAGTCATGAGAAGTATGTGTGCCAACAACCTGGATGAGTTTCCTCACATAACATCAGTGCTAACAGCATTAAAAGTTCTTGGGTCATATGATTTTCTCTGTCTGATAAAAGGAAGCAAGTACAAAATTTGTAAAGCTTCTAATTTAAAGATTCATTTATTATGTGGATGCTTAAATCAAGAGTTACATAATGAGAATTAATTTCTTCAGTTTAATCTCTATACTTGGGGGGCAGAGGCAGGCAGATCTGTGTGAGTTCAAGGCCAGCCTGGTCTACATAGTGAGTTCCGGGCTAGCTGGGACTAAAGGGAAACCCTTTCTCAAAAAGACCAATATATGTAAATTTAATTTTTATTTTTAATTATGTTTGTGGATTTGTACACATGAGTAGAGTGCCTGCAGAGGCCAGAAGAGGGCATTGGGTTCTCTGGGCCCAGAGGTGCAAAGAAATAAACTCTGGTTCTCTGCAAGAGCGGCAAATGCTCTTAATCACTAAGCCAGATCTCCGCCCCTTAAAGAATTATTTACATTTTTGCATTGTTTGAAGGTTTATGTCTTTTGGTTTGTTTGTTTGTTTGAGACAGCTATGTCTAGTCTGGAACTCACTGCATAGAGCAGACTGGCCTGGAACTCACAGAGATCTACCTGCCTCTGCCTCCTGAATGCTGAGATTAAAGGTATGTACCACTATGCTCAGCCTTTTTTCTTTAGTTAAAGAAGAAAAAAAAAATCAGAAAATGATAACATGGTAAAGTTGGGTGGTTGTCATGGTTTGGGGTGAGGTGGGGGGGGGAGCTGTGCTGTGATGAAAGGTTTTCTTTTTGTTTTTGTCTTTAAGACAGGGAGCTACTTTGTAGCTGAGGCTGGCCGCAACTGCTCATGGTCCTCCTGCCCTTGCCTCCTCATGGGTGGATTTTAGGTGTGCACTAGCACACCTGATTTTGGGATCGTTCTTGATTGTTGTGGTGGTTATATGAAGCTGAACACGTCACAAGATGGCAGAGAACCAGACACACCCTATTCCGATGTCCCCTTTTCGGTCCTGTTATTGTATTACAGCTATATGATTTCCCCACCATCGTGGAAAATGGGATGAAGGGTAGAAAGGGTCTCTTAATATTTTTGCAGCTTCCTGTGAATGGATTTCAAAACAAAAAATTAAAAATTCAGAAAGTCTTCAGACGGTGGTTATTCACACTGCTATTAAAAATACTGTTGTATAACCGGCTTGAGTTTTTATTTTTCTTTGAAACAGTTGTAGTTAAAAAACCTCCAACAGATCTCATCATATCTCTTAGTTCCATGAACTAATTTGAAAGTTCATCTAAAAAAATAAAGTTCATCTCAAGTTTTTATTTCCCTTCCCGGCTTGCATTTTCCTGCCAGTATTGGGGACTGATGGCCGTCCTCTAAGATGCACCCTCACGGCCACTCACACAGCAGCTGGCTTGCTCTCTCCACCCAGGTGGAAGCTGTCATTTTAATCCCAGACTCCCTTGACTTCCAACACTGTTTCTAGGTTACTTCCCCTAGCAAGGTCATAGCTATGTGCAGTGATGTCTCTTCTGGACTACCACTGTGCTTGTCAGCTACTGTTACTGATGTGAATCTCTAGAGCTCTGGAAGAATCAAATATTGAGCGTATCTGAATTTATCTGACTTGCTCAGAGGTAGGTGACACAGTGAAAAGGAGGCGTTTTCATTACTTGATAGAGATAAGAGCCACACTATAATTTATGTTTATTTTCTATCTATCTATCTATCTATCTATCTATCTATCTATCTATCTATCTATCTATCTATCTATTATCTATCATCTATCTATCTATCTATCTATCTATCTATCTATCTATCTATCTATCTATCGTCTATCATCTACCTATTTATCAAATGCCATATGTGTGTGTGGCCAGAGAACAGCATCAGAGCCTGTAGAGCTGGAGTTACAGGTGGTTGTGTGAGTCCCTGAAGTGGGTGCTGGGAGCTGAACTGGCTCCTCTGGAAGGGCAGCAAGTACTCTCAACAGCTGAACTGTCTCCAGCCCTACTTTGGATGTCATACCTTTGTCACAGGTGTGCTAACGCTGCTTCAGCAGCAGCACCTGCTCAGGACCATGCTCCCTCACTGTGGCAATCCATGCAAGTACCCACCTTTCACTTGCACGAAGTCGAGCTGGTGAATGGACTGCAGTAGAGGACTGTTGTCCAGGCTCAAGTCAAAGTCTGTGGTCATCCTGGGGGTGAGCGTGCCCTTCCCCCACTGATCCTCAGTCAAGTGTACTCGCCTTATGAGGGCATCTGAAATCTAATTACATCAAAGACTGCAGCTTCAGAAATTCAGTGTCACATTGAAATCACATCACTCCTGGACCCTCCGAGTGTCACCACTAGACCAATGGGGCCTCACACCCTTCAGCTCTCAGTATGCTTGCTGAGAAAGAACGTGTCACAGTTCAGGGAGCAAATCTGAACACTTTTGTTGAGTTGGAGGGAGGGCATTATACTTAGTATCTGTAAACTCATTAATAGACAAACCTGGAATACGATCATGCATTTATGACCGAGCCTCTGAAGCCAACAATTGTAAGGCATAATATGGTGGAAAAGACTCAATCTTACTGGAAGCTCTAGGTTCCAAATATGGAGGTGCAGGTAGCCAGGCAAAATTGGGAATGGGGTTGGAAAGTGTGAAATCTAGACAAGCTGCATATGTGGCCTCCCACGTCTCAACCGTGCCATCTTCACAAGATGGTCACTTAATTCTTTGGAAATGAACTATTTCATTTCCTATGACCTGTGTCCCTCTGTCACTGTCAGCCATTTTCATAGCATGTGAGTTAGAAGAAATCTGCATGCCTCAGCTTATCAAAAGCTCCTTATCATTGGTATCAAAAACTTACATGAACTCTAGATTTCACCACAGCATTTCATAATTTACAGTGAAAAATCCCAAAATCCCCAAACAAATCCCTTTACTATCTTTGAAAAAAATCTCTGACTTACTGACCAGGGAATAAAACAAGGTATGAACCTTGCATACCCAGGGGCTTTGAGCTGACAAAAACTATTTAGAACTCTAATGGAGAAGGCCCAGTTGTTGGGGCAGGCAATACTCTCTACTTCGGAAGAATTTCGGGTGAATTATGTATTCATGATTAAACACAAGACAAAAGCAACCCCCTGCACAGCCCACACATTTTCAGTCTTATAGCATAGGGTGTCAGAGACAACCAGGAATTATGTAGAGCTCAGCTAGCAGACAAGCCCACACCCACTCCCGTAAAGGTCCTTTCTGTTACTGAGGGACCCGTGGTAAGTCAGGCTGCTGATGTCCAGTCTAAGTGTTCTAGGTGCAGTCCCGTGGACATGTGGAATGGGAAGCAGAAACTAGTTAACACTGACCTGCAGAAAGCCGCTAGGATCGTTCTCCTTAATCACCTCCAGACAGTATTCCATGAGGCCTGTAGTCTGGCGCAGTTTCACTGTGCAGTGAGAGATCTGGTCCCGAACCACCTGGGATTGATGAGAGAACAGGACAGTGAAAAATGACAGAGGGCAGGAAAGAGGCACGCAGGGACCGTGGGAAGCTTCCCCAAAGCAGAGCATCATGAAATGGACCTAAACAAAGAATACTCGGTGCCATTCTCTGCATGGACAATGGCTCTGAAAGGCACCGGATGAGGTTCTTATAGGAAATTGGTAATAATAGGACCCTTTGGGAAAGATGATAGAGGTTCCTATACAGCAGTTGGAACTCTATGTGAATCTGGTGACCTTGGCACGAGATCCTTTGTAGGGCCCTGGAGACATTTTGTGTAAAGTTGACCCTCCTGCGAGCTGCTCTAAGGGGGAGGGAAGGGGAGGCTATAAGGTGGCCACAGCTTCCACACGGGCAGCTGCATGCTGCTGGCAACACCTGCCCTCTTTCCTGCCACCTTCCCTTTAAAGAACACTATCATCTGAACCCTAGGGACATTGGTTCTGAATCTCCTTTATTCAGTAGATGGGAGAGAGCCAGATGGCTGAGGCAGAGCCTGTGAGAGACAACAGGATGATGTAAACAAGTGAGCTGGAGAAAGATGATGGACAGAAAAGGATCACTTCAAATCACTGTGCCATTTTGGAGAGTTTTTTCCAAGGCTTCCGAGCTTTGAGTCTGCTTTAACCTAGATAGGCATTTCTCCAGCATGGATCTGTCTCTAGGAAGCTGTCTTTGCCCAGTAATAAGAGCATGCTGTTCCTTTAGAAGTTTCTCCCTTTAGAGATGTTCATCTTTGTGACCTCTGGTCAGTGACCTGATTGCTGGGTGGTGTTTGAAGCAGAGGATTAAATCACACTTTTCTCAGCAACAGTAGTCACGTGCTTCTTTGATATTTATGCAGTTTTGCCAAAGCCTGAAAAATTCAGCATTTTGGATTTTAAGTATAATATGAAAAATGCTAATAATTATTAAAAAATTTCCTTCTTCCTTTTCATTTTTGATTACCAGTTCACCTTGTATTAGGATCATTATACCCATTTATCAAAAGAATGAGGAAATGGATGAAAACAAAGCAAACCATCCCACCAGTCTAATGTAAAAAATTTTTTTTTCTAATGTAAAAATTTAAAGTAGTTTAGTATTTTCTTTTAGTGTTTTCCTCTGGAACCTGACTGCTTTATAATTGCAATAATAACATATGACAGTTTTATTACCTCCCCTATCACTGCATTATAGACATTTTCCATGTTGCTACCATCAGTAAATGCTATGTAAACATCTCAATTGAGTGGGTAATCATTTTTTCAACCATTATTATTCCTCTGTTATAGGGCATTTCACTTTTTCATAGTTTTCTAACAACCTGTTCACTCAGTTCTGGTTTTCATTCTTGTATTTACTATGGTAAAATGTACATTAAATGAGAGTTCTGGTTTAATAGCATAAGGGTACTATTGTAGTTGGCCTTCAATTGCTATGACAAAGAACTCTGACCAATACCAATTTGGGGAGGAAAGGGTTTATTTAGTTTATGTCTCCTAGATCATAGTTCATCACTTAGGGAGCCCAAGGTAGGAACTCAGGGCAGGAATCTGGAGGCAGGAACTGAAACACAGGCAACAGAGGAACACTGCTTACTGGCTTGCTTCCCTGGCCTATGCTCAGCCTGATTTCTTATATAACACAGAACAACCTCCCCAAGGGTGGCACCACCCTTCCACATCATTCAACAATCAGGAAGATGCCCACAGATATGGCCACAGGCTAGTCTAATGGAGACGATTCTCCAATTGAGGCTCCTTCAACCCTTCCACATCATTCAACAATCAGGAAGATGCCCACAGATATGGCCATAGGCTAGTCTAATGGAGACAATTCTCCAATTGAGGCTCCTTCAACCCATATGTGTCAAGTTGACACTAAAGCTATCCAGGACAATTGACCCCTTGTCAGCTTGACACACAAACATTAATATTAAACTGTAAGCTTTTATGGTTTTTTTTTTTTTTTTTGTATTTTGAGACAGGGTCTCCCGTTAAGTCCCAGCTGGCCCGGAGCTCACTCTGTAGACCAAGCTCGGCCTTGAACTCACAGAGATCCGCATGCCTCTGCCTCTGCCTCTGCCTCCCGAGTGCTAGGATTAAAGGTGTGTGCCGCCACGCCTGGCTAGCTTTCCATTTTTATCAGCAAGATATGATGTTAAAATTAATATTACAACATAAGACTGTACAACCTTAAAAGCCCCATAGCCCTTAAAAAATCCAAACACTTAATCCTAGCACTCGGGAGGCAGAGGCAGGCGGATCTTTGTGAGTTCAAGGCCAGCCTGGTCTACAGAGTGAGTTCCAGGACAGCCTGAGGCTCCAGGGAGACTTGTCTCAAAAAAGACAAAAGACAAAAAAAAAAAAAAAATCCAAACGCTTGTTTAGTCTCTTTTAAAAGTCTCTTACCTGTGGGCTCCTGTAAAATCCAAAACAAGTATTGTCTTATTACAAAGGGAAGAATCAGGCACACCTAAGCAAAACTTAAATCTAAGTCTAGCAAAGTAGCTCAAGGCTGGACACCTGGGACTCACTCAGGATCTTCTGGGCTCCAAAGGGTTTCAGCAGCTCCGCTTCTCTGACTCTGCCATCCACAGCACATCCAGTTTGTCTTAAAGACCCGGGCCAGCTCCATTTCACACCTGTTGCTGCTCTTGGTGGTCATCCCATTGTCCTGGCAACTCTAAAAAGCTGGGGTCTCCATTGAAACTGAAGCTGCACCTTCACCAATGGGCTCTTTTGACCTCTCCTGGTGCAAAGCCTCAGCTTCTTTTCATGACCCCTGCAATACTGGGTCTTTATTGCAACTGAGTTGTACTTTCAGCAATGACCTTTCCTGGCCTCTCACAGTGCCAGGCCTCAGCGGCTCTCTGTGACCCCTTCACGCTTTCAACACCAAAACCATGCAGGAGACTCTTACACATTACCAACTTCGGCTTCCAGCTTTGAGATGGAGGCTCAAGCCCCCTCTACACTACAGCTTCTGTGTGCTGACCTTGAGGAAATTCTCAAAAGATTTCATCACAGTGATGCTGGTCTCTTGTTATTTACAGCTGATTTTTCAGCTCCAGCTAACCAGCATCAATTGTCCCAGTAAAAGAGAGGTTTCACTTCAGATTCTGGTCTCTTCCTAATCACAGCCCCAGCTGACAAGAACCCACAGATTCTCAATTTAAAACATCGCACAAACAGCCCTGATAGTGTCTGGTTCACTTTGAAACTTCATAAGCAGGCATCCATCATCTACAATTCTTTCAGCATAACTATTCCAAGCTCTACAGCAACAAACTCTAAGCACTCAATAGCTTTTCTAGCCCAAAGTTCCAAACCCTTCTACAATCCTCCCCAAAACATCCAAGTCAAACATGTCATATAGATACCCCACTCCTGGTACCAGTTTCTGTTCTAGTTTGTTTTAAATTGCTTTTCAAGTGACAAAACACTCTGACCAATACTACCTTGGGGAGGAAAGGGTTTATTTAATTTACATCTGCTGGGTCACAGTTCATTGCTTGGGGAGTCCAAGGTAGGAACTCAGGGCAAGAACCTGGAGTCAGGAACTGAAGCAGGAGCCATGGAGGAATACTGTTTACCGGCTTGCTCCCCTGACCCATGCTCAGGTTGCTTTCTTATATAATGTAGAACAACCTGCCCAGGGGTGGCACTGCCCACAGTGGGCTGGGCCCTCCCAAGTCATTCAACAATAAAGAAGATGCCCCACAGACATGGCCACAGGCCAGTCCAATGGAGGCAATTCTCCAGCTGAGGATCCCTTAACCCAGGTGTGTCAGGTTGACAACTAAAGCTATCCAGGACAGGTATAGTTCTATATCATTAATGACACTCATATTGTTATGTAGCCCTCACAGTCACCCACTTCCAGAACATCTTTCATCTGCCCAAATTGAAATTCAGTGCTTTTTAAGCAACAGTCCCATGATCTTCCTTAGAGCACTGGCAGCCTCTCTTCACTTTTTGTCTCCATTATGCTAGGATTGACATATAAAGTGGGATCATATAGTGACTTGGCCTTTTGTGACTGGCTTAGTTTACTTAAACTAATGCCTTTAAGGGTTCCCCATGTTTTAGCATGTATTTCTGTCCAAATTAAATAATATTGCAATATATGCATATACCTCATTTGTTTACCCATTCATTCCTCCCAGAAGTATGGATTGTTTCCATGTTTTGCTATTGTAGCTAATATTTTAAAGAACAAGATTTGCAAATATTTGTTAGTCTTGGCTTTTCAATGCTTTTGGATATAGACTGTAGAATGGATAATTGCCTTAATTTTTGAACAATCACTATATTGTTTTCCACAGCAGCTGTGTATTTTGCATTCTTCTAGCAATGCATAAGGGTTCTGATTTCTCCACATCTTCATCAACATTTATTGTTAGTTTTTAAGCTATAATAACACCCTAATAAGGGATAAATAATGTATCATCATGGTTTTAATTTTCCTTCCCAAAATAAATAACCTTGAACATCTTTTCATGTTCTTGTTGGTCATTTGTATATCTCCTTGAAGATATATCTCTTTGTCTTTGTCGTGTTTTAATTGGGTCATTACTTATAGCTAATGTTGAGTTGTTTGAGATCTTTATATATCCTGCATATTAATATCTTATCATGACATCTTATATGACTTTCAAATATTTCCCCGTTCCACAAGTTTATTTTTTATTCCCTTCACAATGTCATTGGGGGTATAAATATTTATTTTATTTTATTTTACATGTGTACGAGTGTTTGGCCTGCATGTATGTAAGTGGACCACATGTGTGTAATGCCTGTGAACACCAGAAGAGGGAATCAGATCCCCTTGAAGCTGGAATTAAGGGTAGTAGTGAGTTGTTATGTGAGTGCTGGGAACCAAACCCAGGTCCTCTGCAAGAGCAGCCGGTGCTCTTAACTGCTGAGCCATCTCTTCAGCCCTGGGTATGAGGATTTTTCATTTTGAAAAAGTCCAACTTAGCTATTTTTCACTTGTTACTTATGCCTTTATTGTCATATGGAAAAAAATTACTGACAAATCCCATATACTTTACATTTCTTCCTTTATTTCACTCTAAAATTCTAATAGTTTAGGTCCTATATTTACATCATTGATCCATTCTGAGTTAATGTTTGTGTGTGGTGTGAGGGAAGTGTCTAAATTCATTTCTGGCATATGGATATCCAGTTTCCTCATGTCGTTTGTTGAAAAAACTGTCCTTTCCCAGTGGAATAATATAAGCAGCTTGTGGAAAGTCATTTGACCAAATATGCAAGAGTTTGTTTTTATATTATTCTGTTCCAGTACTTTAGACATCCATCTTTATTCCAGTGACATGCTGTTTTGGAATTATAGCTTTGTAGTAAGTTTTGAGGCCAGGAAGTATGAGTATTCCAACTTTGTTCTTCAAGATTGTTTTAGCTGTTTGGGTCTCCTAACTTTCTGAGAAATAGATGATTTGATATTGCCTTTTAGCTTACTAACAACGAAAGAGAAAAAAAAAAAACAACAACAACAAAGAAAACTAACCTGGATGCGTGGCTGATTTTTATTGGGAGAATTCAAGTTCAAATTTACTAGTTGATTCATTTCCTTCTAATATCCAATTCATTTCTGACAGTACTTATCATTTGTTGACCTGAGGTTAAAATATACAAATTATTTTATTTCTTATTTAGAAAATAAGCAGGCAGTTAGGCTACTACTTCTTGGAGGGAAATCAAACCTCTGCCAAATGTTCCATAAGTAAAACATTACAAAATTCAAGGCAGGTGATAAGCCACTTCTCTGTTTTACAAGCTTAATCCAGCTGGTCTCAAAGGTGTTTTTAGTTTATATTTTAGCAGACAGTGTACTGTGATTGCTAGGGAGCAGAAAGCTCAGCAGTAGCAAGGCTTTGTCTGAATGGCACCTACTCAGTGACAAGCACAAGCCCAGACCAGATCTGAACAGAGCAGCAGAGCACAGTCAGGTTTGAGACAACACAGAGGGAGTGCTGTGCTTACTTTCCAGATGATTCCAGCTCAGTGGTTATTTTGTCACAGGCATAGTCTAGAATAAGAACATTATTCAGAACTTCACTTCAGACTCCTCATCTGCTGTTTAAAGTTCTTTCAGGGAAGGCTGACTTGGTGCTCACTGCTGTCTGAGGGTGGGGCCTCCCCACTCCTCAGAATTTCATTGTTGTACTACCCAAGAGGTGCTGTGTTTCTACTGGCCTCTGTCCTGGCTCCTCAGCTGCCTGGCCCTACAGTTGTTTTGTTCATCTTGTTACATTCTATCCATCAGCCCTCCCATAGTGTGGTGGTTTGAATGAGTGTCCCCCATAGGCTGTAAGTATTCAGACATTTTGTCTCCAGTTGGTGGCACTGTTTTTGGAGGTCTTAGAAGGTGTGGCCATGCTAGAGGAAGTATGTCACTGGGGACAGGCTTAGTGAGTTTAACAAGCCTTGTGGTCTCCAGTCGCGCTCTCTCTCTGCTTCCTGTGCTCCTTGCGAGATGTGACCCTCGGCTTCCTGCTCCAGCTCCAGCCACCATGCCTCCCGCCACAATGGACTCTAATTCCCTGGAACTGTCAATCGTAAGCTCAAATAAACTCTTCCTTTTATAAGTTCCTTTGGTCATGGTGTTTTATCACAGCAACAGAAAAGTGACTAATACACATAGCAAGAGTAATAGCTGGAAAACATCCCTGCTGAAAATGAGGTTGTGGGGCTTTCAGGACAGTTTCTGATCTGAGATCTCTTACCTTATGGAGTCAGCCAACAACTAGATCCTTTAAGAGAAGAAATATTTTAAAGTCCCAGAACTGGAAAGGCAGAGACAGGTGGATCAAGCCCAGCCTGGTCTACATAGCAAGTTCCAGGCCAGCTGGGCTACAGGGAGACGATGTCTTAAGAAACAAGCAAGCAAACAAACAATTAAAAAAATTTTTTTGACAGGGCCTCACTATACAGCCCTGGCTGGCCTGGAGCTCTGTTTCTGCCCCTAAGTGCTGGGATTAGAGGTGTGCACCACCATGAATGGTAGTAAAGACCCTTTTAAGAATATAAACATTTTTTTAAGATATTAAGCTTTTTATTTAAATTTTATGTATATGAATGTACTGTCTGCATGTAGGTTTGTGCACCCGTGTCATGCAATGCCTCGGAGGTCAGAAGAAGGTGTCAGATTCCCTGGAACTGGAGTTAAAGTTCTCAGGTTCTCAGCCACCATGTGAGTGCTGGAGAGTGAACCCGGGTCCTCTGCAAGAGCAGTAGGCTCTCTTAACCACTAGGTCATCTCTCCAGCCCCAAGATCTTAAGCTTTTATTTAATTTTTAAAATTAAAATTAAATTTTTGGTCTTTTTGAGATTGGGTCTCTTACTGGAAGCCAGTTCAGCTGTCTGGCTAGCCAGCTTGCCCTGTCTTTGCCTCCCAAATTGTTGGAATTACAGACTGGCCACCACGCCCACCTGGCATTTACATGGATGCTGGGGATCTGAACTCTGGTCCGAATATCTGCATAGCAGACACTTTACCCATAAAGCATCTCCCCAGCCCGAAGGGTTTTTAAATTTTATTTTTAATTTTGTGTATACGAGTACATTGCCTGCATGTATGGAAGTGTATGTGTGTCATAAAATGCCCGCAGAGGTCAGAAGAGGGTGTCAGATTCCCTGGAAGTAGAGTTATCGATGGTTCTTAGCTGACATGTGGGTGCTGGGAACTGAACCCAGGTCCTCTGCAAAAACAGGCAGTGTTCTTAACCACTGAGCTATCTCTCCATCCCAAACCCCAAGTTTTTTTTCTCTCTCTTTTTTTTTTTTTATTTCTTTCTGTATGTGTATGAATGTACCGTCTGCATGCAGGTTTGTGCACCTGTGTCGTGCAATGCCGCAGAGGTCAGAAGAGGGTGTCAGATTCCCTGGAACTGGAGTTCTCCTGGAATTGGAGTTTCAGACGGTTCTCAGCCACCATGTAGGTGCTGGGGATCGAACCTGGGTCCTCTGTAAGAGCGGTTGGTGCTCTTAACCGCTAGGCCATCTCTCCAGTCCCCAAACCCCAAGGTTTTTAAGAATATAAACATCCCCACCCCCATCGGAGTCTTTTATCAGTTCTTTTACTTATTAGCTTTTTTGACCTGTGTTATTCCTTTCACTTTTTATTTGTATTTCTGCACTGGCAAATTTTATTGAAGTCAGTTCCTAGGGAGATAGGCATGCCATTTCCCCCCCTCTGAGTTACACATTTTTGGGCTTAGACACTGGTGTCCCTGAGAACCCTTTGGCACTGGTTGAAGCTGGCAGGAGTCAAGTCACTTTTCTTGGGTACTGTGCAAGTCAGAGGAGAGGCAGAATAGGTCATGGGAGAACAGTCCCCCTGCTTTTGTCTGCACTAGTGTCGAAGCTGTTCCCACGGGACAGCGGGGTAGACAGCAGTCCATAATTTCAGGAAAAGCTTTCAGAATTGTATCTGTTCTGGGTGGCATGTGCTTAGTGATCATTTGAATAGTTTCATTTTGTTAAATGGCACACTTAACAATGGCCATTCTTTGGGTCAGGACATGACACTGGCTCTTATCTAGAAAGGGGGTCTGAGGAGGAACTGATGTGTCTCTGAATTATTGGATTTTTTCTGTACCATAGGTTCACTCAGGAGAACCTACAGACACAGATAGAACATCTCCATCACTGATAGGCTGTAGGTAGAACATCTCATCACTGATAGGCCGGTTGCCTTCCTGCAATCAGCTCATGTGACGTAACTCACAGCAGAACTTGGTGTTAATTAAAAGGAATTTTGTTATTTTATCCAGGTTTGAACTTGATAACTTCTATTCCTCCCATTAACTTTCCATGTCCATTTTTACACGTGTCTCTTTAAATTTTACTTATTCTTCTGAGTAAATAAATACTTTTGAATCATGGAATTCCTCCTGGAAGCTAGAGGGGCATCACTCATAAATTGTCAGTCTGAGTAAATACTAACATTCTCTCTCCTATTTCAAAAATGTTTTCTTAAATATAATCTATTGCTGTCTATCACAGTTTTACAGTTTCTTCTTGCCACATAAAGGAATCTTTTAATTCTTTTTATTTGCTTTTTTCTATTTAAGGCACGTGCACTTTCAAGATTCAAGCCTGACGGATTTGCTCCCTATCGGTCTGGTTGCTTGGTGAGGGGAGTATCTATGTGTTCAACCCTGTTATGAAGCACACGACAACTGATGCTTTGAAATGACTCATGTGTAGGTTAAAGGTGAAATGCTCTGACTGTTTGGTTCAGTTGGTTAAACAGAGAATGTTCCTGTTATCCCTACACCATATTATCTACTCTGTATGGTTACAGTCTTTGAAACTTGGAGAAATTGAAATTAAGGTAGAACACGGTATGCCATTGTTTTCCCACAGGGTTTCAGGCAAGCGTTTCCTCTCATTCTCCAATCCTTCCTTCTGTAGGACGGAATGTTTAGAATCACCTGAAAGCAATCATTTCAAAGACATACTTAAACTTTAAGTTTTTAGTTAAGGAAAAGATCATTTAGGCCTATTAAGTAAATAAAGCACGCACCTGTTTTGAGGAAAGCTTGAGATTTTAACAGTAAAGCTGTGAACTTTCTATTCTAGAAGTGTGAATGGCACTAGCAGTCTCACCAACAAACACTGAGTGGAGCATGCAGACTGCTGTTAGTGCACAGGAGACTGTGTCCTAGCACAGAGAAGGTAATGAGGACGAAGCAGAGCTGTAGGGAGGGAAGCATTTGGTGGTGTTCTGCCCACACAGGAGAATGGTTACCCCAGACGGTGGCTGCTTGAGAGGAATGTAACCTGGGGCTTCATAGGACGAGGTACAGCAGGTATTGGGGATCATTCCCTCATCCCCAAAGAGGGAATGAGGTGCCTCCTGGAAGAGGAGGGTTATCCTATCAAAGGGCACCAAAGCCATTTGACATTCTCTTCACTGGCTCTGCCAGAATGGGTTGGGGTATTACACTGGCAGCAGATGGTAGTCAGGTGAGGAAGACCTGGCGTTCATTAGAAAAGAGACCCCAGATAGGCTGACTAGAGCTCAGGGAGGGGCTGGCACAGAGGAGTGAGTGGGAAGGGCAATTTGGCACAGTGGGCTCCAGCAGGAAGGACAGAGGGTGTGAACTGGGGGGGGTGAGGGGGGGTGCCAAGGGAGAAGCGGGTACAATGTGATTAACACTAACCGAAAAATTAGGTACGGAACACATAAAAATTTCAATAAAAAGGTGTGCTCCCTATCCTGGGGAGGCCCAGCTGTGCGTGGTGGCACCTGCTGATTCCACGGGGACACTGGCCCTCTGTCTACACGGACGTTATGGCCTTTGTTTCTCCATGGTGGGAAGCAGAGGGCCACAGAATTTGCCAAATGAAACTCTGAAAGGAATTTCTCATTGATGACGGGTTTAAACCAGTCATGACTGTGGTTAAACTGTTAGTGCTGACCCCCTCAACTTTGATCAAGGGCAGTTAAGGGTCTGGTGTTATTCTAGGTACTTAAAGTTTTTGCAAAGTCTTCATTCTAATGAATAAGCCTAATTCTTTGCATTTACTTTATCAGGTTTGGGCTGGTGAATGTCTTGAACTGGTTGTTTTTTCCTTTCGAGCAGTGGCTGTACCTAATTATTTAAAAGTCCTTTGTGAGCTTGGGCATACTGCCTTTTCTTCCCTCTCATTCTGAATCAAAGGATTATTTGCCTGCTGGGAAACAATGGCAACAATGGCAAGATGGCTGAACCCAGCAGTTTCCTAAACCGACAGTACTCATGCTGGAGTTCTGCATGCTTCATGATATATTATAATTAATTATTTGCAAAAAAGAATAGGAACATAACAGTAAATAACAACAAATGATGGAAATAATTGTAACTATTCTAACAAAATCAGGTATAGCAGGTCCCAGAATGAAGCCTTCTATGTATAACCACACTGACTGGGAGACCTCTGTCAGTACGGAAGTTCTGTCACTCTGTAAGCTTATCATTACATCCTGGCTCTGCAATTTTGCTGGTATGTCAAATTTACCGACTACATATGGAAATTAAAGATTAGAGAGAGAGCCTCACCCCAATAACTGTGAATAACTCTGACATTTGTTGCTTCCAAGGGATGTTGTAAAGGTAAAGACCTATCAACTTATGTTATTCAACATTGGTTCAATTTATTCTAACGTGTTAGAGAGAGAATAAGTTTAATATATTATAAATATTTCAAATTTTGATTGCAATATAAACAAAACAATTTCCAGATAATGCTTCGAGCTTATCAAATGAAAACAACATAAATATTGGTGAAATAAACTTCATAGATAGCTCTCTTTAATGACACATTAAGGAAACATTTTAAGATTGTCACAAATTCCCTGTGAGGATGGCAGAAACCATAAGGGAGGTCTAGGGCCTTCTTGCTAAGGAAGATCTGTGAAGGACGTCGGGTGCACGGAAGCAGGGGCGCCAACCTCCTCTGCTGACTGTCGAGGCAGTGCCCAAATAATTCCAAACATGAACCAGCAATATTTCTCAGAAGTTCAAAGATATTTTTCTCTCTCTAATGTTTTTCTGACATTTGCTTTAGTTTCTCACATCCTGAAAATGGATATGTGGCTCCCAGCAGTTTTTCACATTGTAGAATAGCACTTAAATTTCCATTTCAAACAGGATTCCTAAAACACAACCACATCTGCACTGATTTCAAAGCCTTTCTGGTTTTTTATTTTTTAAGCTTTTAATAGCACAGCAAACTTGGTAAAATGTTTATAGAAGGATCACTTACGACCCCAAGCCAGTTGTACAGAGAAAATAACAATCTGTGGATTAACTCCATCTGTGAACAGTGGTGTATGGAAACAGTTTTTGGAAATAGTTGCTGATGAAATTAAACTTCTAGGTATTCTCTTGGCCACAAATGAGGTCAGAGTTAATATTTGGGACGTATGCTGTATGCTCCATCTTGAGTACTCTGCTCAGTGCTTTACCATACGCCATGATGTGAGAACAGTACCACTTCTAGCCCTATCTGACACACAGATGAAAGATGGCTTAATTTAGCCATAGAATTGCCAAAGTTCGAGACCTAGTTAGCGACAAAGTACAGTGTCTCACTTGATCTCTGTGGCACAGAATCTGGGCTTTTCTTTGCCCAGCTCCATCTTGCTTCACAAGAATCCTTACATGTGTTCCAGGCTGCAGTGCTTTCAGAGAGGGGCATGCGCGGATCATAGGGACCTGTAATGCCAGCATCCCATGCCTTCTGAATTGCTCAAAGAGAGGAAGTTGCTAGAAACACACACACACACACGCACGCACGCACACACACGCACATGTACACACACGTACACACATACACACATACATACACACATCGCACACACGCATACACACATACACACATATACACACATGTACACACATACACACATACACACATCACACACGAATACACACATACATACACATCACACATGAATACACACATACACACATCACACACATACACACATACACATGTACACACATCCACACATCACACACACACATACACACATGCATACACACATACACACGTACACACACACACGTATACACATACACATGTACACACATACACATGTACACACACGCACACACATACACACATATACACACCACACACACATGTACACACATACATACACACACATACATACACACGTACACACACACGTACACACATATCACACATACACATGCACACACACACACACACACGCACACACACACACACACACCCCTTCTTTGTCAGCCAGGAGGAAGGACATGAAATGACTACCACACACTGAGGGCCGTCCAGCCAACAAAGAAAGAAGCACTGTGCTTGATGAGGTCTATAAATGGCCAGGCTTCCCTCACAAGTCTCAGCAGTGCCAAAAAAAAAAAAAAAAAGGAACAAGCAGGAACAAAGGAAGAAAGAGAGGGCCATGAGGCCGGTGTCAGTAACCACGGCGGCAGCCCACCATGGCTGTGTTTAGGAGCAGATACAAGAGGCTGAAAAGGGCAGAGAAATGAGTCTCAGCGAGGAGACGGAACGGCTTTGCTGCCGAGGGGGACAACCAGCCACCTGTCTCTTTCGCCACGAGGCCTGAGCAGGGTGGAATGAGGGCAGCAGTGTCCTTTGTGTGGTGGCTTCAGTGTCCTCTGTGTGGTGGCCTCATGGCATCTGTGTGGCCTGCAGCACAGCCCGCCTGACAGAAGTGCTGTCAAGGGGAAAAATGAGGACAGTGACAGGCACGGAGTCCAGGGAGGCCAACGCTCTATCCAGAGCTTCACCCAGGCTCCCACTGCACAGGCCAAGGTTGAGATTCCCAGTCCCGTCCAGTACTGGGGGCGCCAAGCAGGGGGCCCAGAGGGTGCTCATGCCCTCTGTTGTTTGTTGACATGAAATGAATAAACGATGTGTTCTCAATCTGTGGTGCTCTCTTCCATCCAAATTGCTGTCCTCAGTCTCTCCCGCAGAGCGCATTTGGAGTTGCCTCTAAAGTGACCATGTGACTTCACAAACCACTCACCGTGCTCACCTTCCTTGTGCCAGACAGTGTTTACAATGTTTGATGGAGACTTCCATTAAGAATGAGTTGAAGCCGGGTGTGGTGGCGCAAGCCTTTAATCCTAGCACTTGGGAGGCAGAGGCAGGCGGATCTTTGTGAGTTCAAGGCCAGCCTGGTCTACAGAGTGAGTTCCAGGACAGCTGGGGCTATAGGGAGACCCTGTCTCAAAAAGACGAAAAAAAAAAGAATGAGTTGAATTTTGTGACTGGGTACTGAAATGGTTGTTCTGCTAGTTGGCAGGAAGCTCTAGCTGTCTAGTTCATGTCAAAGGCAGCGCTGGCTTTATTCTGCACAGCGCGATGTGACTTAGGTGAGAGCCGAAGCCGGGTGTCCTGGAATAGGCTATAGGCACAGCTATTCTAGAAGCTGAGGCAGGAAGGGCACAGGGTTTGTCTGGGCAATTAAGCAAGACTCAAAATTTAAAGGTAAGGGGGTGGGCCACACACACACACACACACACACACACAAATTCATGAAATTTTTTTTTTATCTTTTGAGACAGGGTCTCCCTGTAGCCCCAGCTGTCCTGGAACTCACCCTGTAGACCAGGCTGGCCTTGAACTCACAAAGATCCTCCTGCCTCTGCCTCCCGAGTGCTACGATTAAAGGCATGCGCCACCATACCCTGCGAATTCATGAAATATTTTGAGCATTGCTATAAAAATCTGTGAGATAGGAAATGAAAGGCCACAGTGACAGCCTTTTCGTGATTTCAGAGCTGGTGATGGAAACTAGAATCTCTCAGTCTGGAGGACTGACTGGCACAAGAGCCCAGGGCAGCTCTGCTAATCACCATCGTCTTCCCTCGAAGCTTGGCTGAGCCCTGCAGGCAGGAACGCAGGGCCTATTAACACGTGCCTCCCCTGTTAGGCAACTACAATGCTGGCTCTTCTAGGGCACATGTGATGACCCTTCGAGTTGCAAGTGATTTTGTCCTTACAACTCCAATGGCCCTGCCCACTTCTCTCCCACTAGCTTGCTGTCCACCTGTGCTTCCACAAGGACAGGACTGCCCCGAGTCACCTTTGTGTCCCCGCCTCCTCTACACCCCAGCCCAGCACTCTGCTCTTTACAGGAATGCATTAAGTACTGGCGAAGGAGAAATGCCTGGTGTCTGCATGGAGCCTCTCCTCCGCAGGAGCAGCGGAGAGCTCTCATTCAGATTCTGGCCTCTGGGACTCTCAGGCCAGTGAATATGGTGCTGTCATTCATTCCCTCATCTCTAAAATGGAAACAGCAGTGATTGTGACCTCATAGAGCTGCTGTGAGAAATTACTGAGATGATCTTTATAATTTGTATATTCTTGCCTCAAAGAATATTTCCCCAAGTTGTCACTACTGCTATTATCAAAGGCAGGGTTTGCTCATCAAGAAGGGTTCCCTGTATTGCCACTGGGCAAATTTAGAATCGCATCACAGCATTTTGAGGTTTTACTTCAGATAATAGTGACCTCTCCCACCCCCCAAAGAAAATCATTCTGACCTAACCTGACTCTGGGATGAAAATGTTTTTCAACTCAAACCATTTTCTAGACTGTTGCAGGTAAAACAGATATTGATACAATAAAACTTTTCAGAGAACAGTTTGGAGAAAAGCCTACGACTGCCTACAGTTTCTCCCGTTTAAGGAATAGTACATATGCTGCCATGAACCATAGTTCACTGGCCCTTTAAGGAATTCATGGGCAAAAAGCTTGATCCTGAGTGTCAGAAGACAGAGCTGTCAGGGAGGGGCTGATGACTTGCATGGTGGGCACTGAGCTGGAGAGAGCCACGTTAGAGAAGACCTTATCACTCAGGAGTCTGTGGACTTCCATGACAGAGAGTGCGTCCTTGGGGAAACTGAGCCCTCCTCTTTCCCTTCAGTTCCTGTTCAAAGGCTCCTGTGGCAGGGCTTGGTTTGGTGGCCCTCAGGAGCTTGGGCTCATCTGAAGCTAACCATGAGAGGGACCTCAGTAGCCTCATCCTAGGAATGTGTATGATAATGTAGAGGGGGCATTAGGCTCAGCAGCCTTCGTTTGCTCCCCAAACCAACAGGCTCTTTGAACATCAGCATCCTGCACTCGTTTCTCTCCCCAAATCTAGGTTTGCATGCTGATTTCACGATGTGCGCTTCTCTTTATTCTCGGACCCTCACTCCCAATAACACTGCTGCTGCCATGGAGAGGGGGCAGGAGGCAGGCATCAGTTAGCAGCAGCTGAGGGCGGGCCACACGCTTCATCCACCATGAGGCAGGGGCCCTCCAGAGTCCTTCCTGCTTGCGTAGCATAGCACGTTGCTTGCCTCAATTCCAGTCTCCCCAGAACAATGGAGTCCAAAGGCAAGGGAGAAAAGTTTATTTTCCTACCCCACTACTGCCAGACTCCAGTGAAGAAGAAGCAGACATGTAGCTCCAAATGTGCTTTGAGGAGCTGTAGGCGGTGAAGGGGGGAGGGAGCTTGGAGAACGTGACTACACTCAGGGCCACCTGCTAGGTCACATTTGCCCCTGAAGTGGTCCACTATTCTACCTCCTGACGCAGACCCCAACAGGCAGCCTTGACTGGTACTTACGCTACTCTGACCCCAGGCCAACACTGCATACCCTCGTCTCTCACCACGCACCACCCTGAGGCCTGCCGCTCACGCGTGTGGTGCTCCGCTGCCCGCCCACTGCTAGGTTCCCTTCTGCTCCACACTCCCCATCCTGTTGCTCCAGTGTGAGACAGAGAGGTTGTCACATGTCTCCTGGAAGACCAGTCCTGCCAATAGGACCCTGGACTCAATCCATTGGTTTTACTTTGTTATGACAAAAGTCTATACTGTAAATTGTACAGACAAATTTTATTAATGTTTTGTAGATCATAGATTTTCTATTCGTCTAATCAAAAATACACATTTGTTTTGCCTCCGTGTAGCACCCTGGCCCTCCGTCTAAACTTGCAATCCTCATTCTCAGTATTCACTATCATTTCTTGCCTTTAAAAAAATTAATGTGATTTTTTTTCTTTTTATCTTGATTAATGTTCACCCTTCCTGAACTAATAGAAGCCACGTGAATGCAGAGATTTTGATCTATCTCATTATTCTTGCATCTAGAGCAGATTCTTGCCCAGAGGAGTCACTCAGCAACTTTTGGTTAGGAAACTGAAGGAGTGAGTGGCGAATGAAGGGACGTGTTTGTTCCCGTCTGGCCAGGCCACACAGGTAGGAATGGTCCCCTCCTGCGACTGCTCATCACACCCAGGAGCAGGCGGGCTGGTGCCCTCTGTGCTTGTCCTGCCACTCACCTTCAGCTTGTGCTCATGCTCCTTGTTGACCCGAGCCAGCAACTGAGCCTTCCTTCTGTTGAGGGCATCGATGAGGGCATCACACTGGGCCACCAGGCAGGCCTCAAACTCCACGCTGTTCTCCTGCACAAGAGAGCACACATCTCAGGCACAGGTAAGAGAGCTCTGGGTAGTCAGAGAAACTGCAGCCCCCTCGCCCTTCCCACTGGAGGGACCAGAGAGGAATTCTGTTCACAGAGCATACTGAGTATTTTTCAAATTACTGGCAAATGATGTTGTACAATGGTAGTGTTTTGCTTTAAATTTAGATGGAAAAAGGTAGGCATTTGTTGCTCAAACTCATTTTCATTAAGAAGAAATCACCTCTGCAATTTGAATTGTAGAATGTACAGTAAAGATTTAACTTGTAGAACGGCCCATGGCTCCTTTAAAGGGCCCATGTGCTCAGCTCTGCATGCTGGAAGGTCGTAACCAAGAGAAGGAAGTAGAGTCAAGGCAGGAGACAAAAAGGATCACCGAATTCAATGGAAGAAAGAAGAGGGGGGATGACGGAAGTCTTCAACATTAAACAATGATCCAGTGTCATCATCCAACAATAGAGCTATTTAAGGTCCAAGGGTAATGGGCAAAAGTAGCTGCCTCTTGTGCAGAGAAAAACAACAGTGAAGAATAAGCCAGGATGGGGACAAGCATTCCATTCCTCTCAAAGACAGATAGGACACGATAGCTTGCTGGAGAGTGTAGCTACATAGTAAATGAATTAGAGCGGCTCCATGATCGTTAAAATCAGAGCCAGATATAGATAGCACTCTTCCTTGATTTTAACACACACACACACACACACACACACACACACACACACACACACACACACAAAATCTTTCAGTTAAGCAATTCGGAATTATAGCGATTTATTAGAGATAACTGTCCACTGATACTGATTTGGTGGCTTTCTTTAAATACGAGGTCTTTGTATGGGACCTGAATTAGTAATTGAGCAACAGCTTCTATGGTTGCTAATTTGGCTCTCATGGTGGTGGTCTTTTGAGTTCTCAGAGAAGGCCCTTGAAAACCACCATTCAAGAGCTCACTGTGCCCTGTGTAGGGCAGTGGCAGGGCGGGTAGGAGGGATCCTTCCCCTTGAAGGCTTTGCTCCTGTTTTGTTATAGAAAGAACACTTTGCTGTGGTGGAAAGGCAAGGCGGAGGCAAGCCTGGGGCTACATAATTTGTGCCAGCAAAAGCAAAGAAAGGGCTGATTGATAAATTCTATTGCTTTGAAAAACAGAAGGAAGTGAACAAAACTGCTAGGGAATCAAAAGTTTTCACATGAGCATCCACACCGCCCCTCAAAGGCAAGGGAACTGTGTGTGATGCTGTGAAAGGCTGGCTTCCATTTAAAAATTAATTTCTGCTTTGACATGGGTTAAACAGTTAAACTCAGAAAGCCAATTTACTGGGGGTGGGGGAGCAGAGCTAAGGTTAGTTCTATGAGGCAAACTTCAGAACTTCCAAGAATGGTAAACAGTACAGAGGGTCATTATTTTAGTGTCTCATGCATTATATGGCTTTTCCTTTTCAGCTGTAGCAGAAAATTTAAACGTTTTAAGTGCTGGCTGGCCAGGAATACCTGGTCAAGCTGTCCAGATAAAGCGACCTGAAAGTGTAGTTCCCAGGGGCCACTGCTGGAAAAGATCCAAGTGTTTCAGCAGAAGACATGCACTAACTGGGTGGGAAGAAAGAAAAAGAGAGAAAGGAGGGGCTGTGACCTGTTAATGTTAAATAAAAAATAGTGTTTGGAGAACCTGCAGGGTTTTAGGATAAGCCCCTGAATGCACACGAAATCACTTTCTGTCTGAATACACTGGAGGGAGAACTAGGGCCTCAGGGCGGAAGCAGAAAGCACTTGGAAAGCAAGGCTTTGTCTGTGGCTTGTAACAAGAGAGCCACCTCCGGCAGAAGTATGTGTGAAGTTCGTCTCTGTGCATGTTAGCCTGTGTAGAAGAGATGGGGCAGAAAGGAAGAAATAGGGATTTTTCGGGGCTGGAGAGATAGCCTAGCGGTTAAGAGCACCAACTGCTCTTGCAGAGGACCCGGGTTCGATCCCCAGCACCCACATGGTGGCTAAGAACCATCTGTAACTCCAATTCCAGGAGAACTCCAGTTCCAGGGGAATCTGGGACCCTCTTCTGATCTCTGCAGCATTGCACGACATGGGTGCACAAACCTACATACAGACAGTACATTCATACAAATAAATAAATAAATAAAAAATAAAAGAAATAGGGATTTTTCTCAGAATACATAATCAAGACGCCGTTCAGTTTTACATCAGCCTGAGGCACACTGGATTTTTCGGCCAGTCCTACCTGGATCTGCTGCACCATGTTTCGGAGTTGCACCAGGAACTCCTTGGCTTCTTTGGCCCTGTCTGACAATCCATTCAGCGCCTGGGAGAGCTGGCTCTGCAGAGAGAAAGGAGACCCTGAGTTACTGTCACGCAGGGCCACACAGAGTTGCTTTCAAAGCCACAGCCCTCCCCCAACCCAGAAGCCATTAGCCTCCCCAGAGTCCTCTTGTCTGAGGTTGGGCCACTGAGGTAGCTCTTGGTGGGTTCTGACACAACACCGGATCCTTCCTTGGGGTGAACCCTCCCTTCTCTGAAGAAGTGGATGTTTCTGGTCATTGGAGTCACAGACCCTACCAGTTAATATCTACCTGGAATGCCCACATCTCTTTAGTTAATTAATCATTTATTTAATGTTCATCATTTGTGAAGAATAAAAAACAAACAGGTGAGTCAGTTAAGCTGATTTCTACTGAGGAAACTTAGTCCAGAGGTTTATTGGTCTGCAGTAGAGGCAGAAATCATGAAGAAAATCAAGAGCAGGATGATGAAGGGAGGGTGAGGTTCTGCTGCGATGCTTCGGGCCAAGTAAGTGTAAGGACAAAGATGAAGGACAGGAGTGTGTCCATGCCACCAATGCCCTCTTTCTTCCTGCTTTTGCTCTAAGTCCTCTCCAGTTTCCTAACCAAAGGCCCTCTCTCCTTTTGATTTCCAACACTACCCATCTACCTGCAGTTCTATAGGGAGGCAGTGCGTCCAGGTAAGCACTGCTTTGCACCCCTGCTGTCTGCTGCGGTGACTGAGGCCCACATTACTGATGGATGGGACCTGGGTATAAATCTGATGTGGGTGTTCTTCTCTCCTTCGGGAGAGTAGAGGGAGAGAGTGCAGTCTGAGTGGTTTCTTTAAAAAAAGAAAAAAAAATCTGAGGCGGGAAGAAGGCTCTGAGAAAGCTGGCATGGGACCATTGTGGCTGGCACACTTTTTCTTGATGATTCCTGTCTTTGAGGTGGATTGGGGTGTCTTCTGATGTGCATTTGGAGGAAGCCAATGTGGTAGGGATGGAGGACTGAGAGGAGGAGAGTGGGCTGTGAGCCAGTATCTGAAGACTATCAATACTATGCTTCTTAGGAGGGAAGAATGAACTATATAAGTCCTTTATTAAAGTTTTTGATTGTGTGTAGACATCAGCAATGGACTGGATACATCAGCCTCCTCCTAGCAGGCTGGGCATACCTTTTGGTCCCTTGTGTACTAGCGGACTCCCTTTCCCATGGCTTCTTGGAAATCCAAACCCTGTTCTTCTCAACCAGTACAATGCCTTACTTACCCCTGAAATAAAAGAAAACCTTAAAACAATCTTTTGGTCCTGTGATTTTTCTCTTTTATATATTTGCCTTACTAAATACAAAGTGGGGGGCTGTGGGGATAGCGCAGTGGTGAAAGGCTGAGGATGAGAACCGCAAGGAATAAATACAAAGTGGGACACCGTGTTCTCTTTAAAATATGCAGGCCAAATGTTGGGTAAAAGCAATGTAGGATGGTAGAAAGAACACAGACTTTGAAGGGGTTCAAATTCTGGTTTTGTCTCTTACTAAGCGATCCTGAGAAAGTTAACCTCTGCCTGAATTACTCCATGGGAAAAAACTGAGAGTTGTAATAATGCTTTGTCATCGGGTTATTATGAAGGGTGGATGCATCAGTCTGTGTTGCCTCTGCTAAAGGAGGACCGTGGTGAAGGGAACTACTCCAAACTCAAAGTTGCTGCCAGCTACCGGCTGTTTGAACTTTCATATATGGTTTTACCTCCTGCATAAAATGAAAAAAAAAAAAAAGAATTCTACTTATTATTGGATTTGTGAACACTGTTTGAGATACGATATTTAAAGCCCAGAACCATGCAGGTGCAGAGTACATGATGCATGCTTAATAAATGTTGGCTGGTATTAACTCTTATTTGTTCTCCTCATTTCTTTTTTTTTTTTTTTTATTTTTTTTTTTTATTTATTTTTGTATGTGTATGAATGTATTGTCTGCATGCAGGTCTGTGCACCCGTGTCGTGCAATGCCGCGGAGGTCAGAAGAGGGTCTCGGATTCCCCTGGAACTGGAGTTCTCCTGGAATTGGAGTTACAGACGGTTCTTAGCCGCCATGTGGGTGCTGGGGAACGAACCCGGGTCCTCTGCAAGAGCGCCGGTGCTCCCAACCGCTAGGCTATCTCTCCAGCCCCTGTTCTCCTCATTTCTATGCACACAAACACCTGCAGATGAGGGATTCAAAGGACAGAGTCCTGAATAGGATCTGCTGGAAAACGCCTTTGATCACCTGCAATTCACCCTATGTATTCCAACTCCCAGAGAGCATACCAGCACAAACAGAGAAAGCACAGAGTAAACCTATATTAACTTCTTTATTACTGTGTCTCGGTGACCCCAGGAAATAAAGGGGGAAAAGAGGGTCTCACTTGAACCATCCATAAAATGAGAGGCCTATGTGCACAGGAGAGTTTGGCTTTCATTATCACCCTTAGAACGCATGTTTATTTTTTTCTTCCATGTGGATAAAGTTTGCTGGGCCACAAAGAATTCCCCTCCCCTTGTTTTTATAACATCTGTCTTAGTAACCAAACTTAGAAATTTGGGGGCAGAAATCAAATTAATTTGGCTATACAGAGTGAAACTACCTGATTTCTTACATTCCAAACTTGCAGTACATCCTGTCTGTGTTATGTATATCATTATGTTAAATCACAAAGATTTGTTACATGCCTAGAAAAAGTCATGGGGGGGGGAGCAGGCTGGAGAGATGGCTCAGTGGCTAAGAGCACTGACTCTAGTAGAGGACCTAGATTTGGTTCCCAGCACCCACATGGCAGCTAACAACTGTCTGTAACTCCAGTTCTAGGGGATCCAACAGCCTCTTCTGATCTCTGCAGGCACATCATGACAAACACGTGCACTTACATGCATGCGGGTAATACTCATAGATATAAAATAAAAATAATAAATACAATATTTTTAAAAGAAAAAAGTTATTGCAGAATGGCTGGAGTGATAAGTCAGAGGATAAAGTGAGGATCTGAGCTTGGATCCCTAGCACCCACATAAAAAGGCAGGTACATTGGCACATGTCTGTTCTCCCGGTGCTGGGGAGAGAGAGCTGGGAGGAGGCTTGGGGCTTGCTGAGCAGCTAGCCTAGTGGAACTGATGAGCTCTGGGCTCCCTGAGACCCTGTTGCAAAAAACAAAGCAGAAATAATGATGAGGAAAATGCCTGGCATCACCTCTGATGCTGGGTGTCTTCACACACACTCATGTGTGCACACCACATGTACACGTGCAGACAACCACATGAACATGTACATATTCCCTCCCACACATAAGGTTTTAAAGTTACTTATTAGTAAACAACACTGGCTTAATTTGGGATTTTATATAGCAGAGTAGTAAGTGAATGGCAAAAATCAATTTTCTTCCAGATTCAGTCCCAGTTGCCTTCCACCTGGCTAATGATAGTTTGACATTTGATGAACAACTACATTAAAAGATATAGATCTAGAAACCTTTCTCCTAAGCGTTGTCCATTTGAAGAATTCAGCAGCAGCAGATGGTGAAAATTCCTGGGTAGCTACTTATCATCCCAAAGTGCTCTGTTTTGTTAGGATTTATATGTGGACTGCATTCATAAAAGAGATTTCTGAGCACATTTATAAGCTATATCTGTTTGGACATTATTACTCATTGATCTGGTTTCCTGGGAACATTGAAATACCAGCCTGTGCTAACAGAGATGTTCTGTATTCAGGATCACAGAGCAGTGTTGTGATTTCCCGCCTGAGCACTGCAGGCACAAATCTTGTCACGTAAGCTTTCCTCTAGACCTCGTTGGCTGTGCTTATCGTCAAGCGGAGGAGAAAGGTACTATTCCAAAAGCTGTTTATGATGCCTGAGCTGCAGCATTCAGGTTTCTTGGATACTTGTTTTCTAATTTTCTGAAATTGTGTCTGAAAGCGAATGAGAGTGTTAAAATGATAGAGCCACAGATTCCCTGATGGATTTCCAGTCAAGCTGAGCTTGGCTTAGAGCATGCTCAGAATAACAAGGTCCCCCAGTAAGGAAGCAAGTTGATTGAGGCTGAAGGAGAGAAAAAAAGAACCCCACCTTCTCCTTCCCTCCGTGCTAGCCTTGTCCTGAGCTTATGGGATATGTGTGTGTGTGTGTGTGTGTGTGTGTGTGTGTGTGTGTGTGAGAGAGAGAGAGAGAGAGAGAGAGGAGAGAGAGAGAGAGAGAGAGAGAGAGAATATTGCGAATGTTTATGTATGTGTGCTATCTCATGGGGAACATCAGACTTTCATCTTTGGGTGAATCTGCTGCCATATGGGTACTGTGGTTAGGGATACAGTAAACAAACAACTCTTACTACATTTATTGTGGATCTGACTCTGAGGTGTGTGTGTGGGGGTAGGTCTAGGGAAGATTTTTGGTCTGGCACAGCTAAATATAATCCTCTCCCATTGTCTTAGTGACTTTTCCTGTTGCTGGGATAAAATATCCTGACAAAACTGGCTTAAGGGAGAGAAAGTTTATTTTGGCTCACAGTTTGAGAGCACAGTCCATCGCGGTGGGAAGGTGAGGATGACAAGAACGTGAAGCAGCGGCTATCCTGCATCTGCAGCCACGAAGTGGACAGTGACACATGCCTCTGTTTGGCTAGCTTTCTCTTAAAAAAGCTACGGAGGGCTGGAGAGATGGCTTAGTGGTTAACAGCGCCAACTGCTCTTGCAGAGGACCCAGGTTTGATCCCCAGCACCCACATGGTGTCTGAGAACCGTCTTTAACTCCAGTTCCAGGGGAATCCGACACCCTCTTCTGACCTCTGCGGCATTGCACAACACAGGTGCACAGACCTGCATGCAGACAGTACATTCATACACATAAAAAATAAATAAAAATTAAAAAAAGCTACAGAGTGAGTTCCAGGCCAGCTGGGGCTTTAGGGAGACCCTGTCTCAAAAAGACCAACCCCCCCCATTAGGCCATCTTGCCAGCCCATTTTCTCCTTTTTTATGCAGTCTAGGACCCAAACCCAGAAAAATGGTGCCCCCCAGTTTAGGACTCCCCAACTGGAACCTCAATTAACCTAATCAAGATAATCCCTCTCAGGAGTTCCTGGAGGCCTGTCTCCTAGGTGATTCCAGACCTGGTCAAGTTGACAGTCAGCACTAACCAGCACACTCATCTTCACTGCTGATTTAGTTGTGACAAAGATTCTCTTTTTGTTCAAACTCTAGCAAGGTTCCTCTGAACCTCCTTTTCCACTAGACTTCTTCATTTTCTTCCAGATGGAGCTACAAAGATTGCTAAATAATTACCTCTCCTAAGTAATTCTCAGTGTCCAGGGCATCCAACCTAAGCTTCAGTTTCCTCATCTGCAACATGGGGACATAACGGGAAGAACGCCTGAGCACTGTGATCAGGATGACCTCGATGTGCTTCTACGTGGCAGCATTCGATGTGCAACACTAAACACTTGTATCACATGTCCCTATCTGGGGTTTGATCGATCATAATTCTTCAAATATTGAGGTAGGTGGAGGTACTTCTGTTACATGGCCCGCAGTACTGGAGAGTCCTGCTCTGTAGTTATCCTTGGCCATGTGACTCTCATTATCCAGAAGATTTGTACAGGTCTTTTGTTCTTCATCTTTGTTATGCAAATCAGTGATGTAATGATAAACCAGCTTTCAAAAATGAAAACCTTTTGGTTTGTAGTCTTTGCCAATTTTTAATGGCATAAATAGAGTTGACTTTAGCCTACCAACATGGCATCGCTGAATATGGAGTTGGCAGGCGAGCTTTCTGAGTTGTGAGTGGGTATAAACCAGCTTAGTGTGCCATTGGCCATGTCCCCGAGAGCAGCTGGGAGCCTCAGAATGAAAAGACTTTGTGGGACAGAGCTCGGGACCGCCTGCCAATAACAGGGGCAAGAAATGAACTTTTGTTTGCTAAGCCACCAGGGAGTTGGGGATTGTTTGTTACTACAGCACAACTAAACAGAAAACAATCATGGTTTTTTCCTTTTATGATGTATTCATTTAACTAATAACTATGAAATATGACCATGAGAGACAGTGATTTGTACTAGGAATGAAAATGATGTAATAGTTAGGTTTGATGGTACGGGCCTGTTATTTTTAGCTACTACAAAGCTGAGGTAAAAGGAACACAAGTTTGAGGCTAGTCTGGGATCCAGAGTAACTTCAAGATGAGCCTGGTCAATTTAGTGAGACCCTTTGCAAAGAGAAAAGGAGAAAGAACCCTGAGGCTATAGCTCAATGGTAGAACACTTGGCTAGCGTACAGGAAGCCCCCGTTCAGTTCTCAGTAGCACAATAGCAGACACACACAAAGGAAGGAATGGGGGAAGAGGAGGAGGAGGAGGGAGAGGAGGAGGAATAGAAGGAGGAGAAATAGGAAGAGGAAGAAGAGGAAGAGAAGGAGGAATAGAAGGAGGAATAGAAGGAGGAAGAGGAGGAAGAAGAGGATAGAGGAGGAGGAGGGAGAGGAGGAGGAGAAATGGGAAGAGGAGGAAGAGGAAGAAGAGGAGAAGGAGGAGGAGGAGGAAGAGGAGGAGGAATAAGAGGAGGAAGAGGAGGAAGAAGAGGATAGAGGAGGAGGGAGAGGAGGAGGAGAAATAGGAAGAGGAGGAAGAGGAGAAGGAAGAGAAGAAGGAAGAGGAGGAGGAGGAAGAGGAGGAGGAAGAAGAGGAGGAGGAAGAAGAGGAAGAGGAGGAGGAGGAGAAAGAGGAAGAGGAGGAAGAGGAAGAGGATAGAGAAGGAGGAAGAACACAGGCACAGGCTGGTGGTGAAGCACTATAGTCCCAGGTCTGGGGAGGTGGAGTCAATAGAATCTAAAGTTTAAAGCCAGCCTGGGCAACACAGCAAGTTCAAGGCCAACTTGAGATACAAAGGGGTTTTCCAAAAACCAAGAGCTAGGTATATAAAGCTCAGAGGTATAGCTAGACATGCACAAAGGTTTGAGTTTGATCCCAGCACTGAAAAAAGCAAAATCAGAATCAAGTAAAAGTTGTTTATATTTGGATGGTGTAATAACCAGGCAAAGAGAGTTACTCTGCCCCTTGGGGAAAGTGAGAAATATGAAAAAAAAATAGCTGCTTTTCCAACAAGATAGAATCTGTTCTGGTCAAATGTGAACTTGAGATAATCTGCAAGACTGTGATCCATTGAGCTTGAGACGTTCCAATGTCTTGGACAGGAAGCTCTCAAAGTGGACACTTATTTTGACATTATTTTCAGCATTAAAACAGAACCCACTTCTGGCCTCAGGCACAGTGAAAACGAACTGTCCCTTGCTCAGTGTTACAGTTTCTTGGGTAAAACTTGATCGGCCTGTCTCCTTGGCTGTCTTTAGAGCACTGGGATCAGAGAAAGAATTCATGCAGGGTCTGTCCTGACTGAAGGCAGGTTGGAGGTCAGCAGCAGTCTGCAGGGCTCTGCAGAGGGCACGTAGGGCAGTGGCTACTCTAACCTCCACATGTGTGCTGTTAGGCAGTTGCCAAGGATGTACAACCAGAGATCCAAAGTATGTGGTCCTTGGGCTAAGCAGTGTGTAAACACTAGTGTTTACATCCTGGGGTTGCACTAGGGAGGAGGCTGCCCTTCATCCAGTGCTACCTGCCATTTCTGGAGGCTCTCAGCAGCAGGCTGAGTCCTCCCTTTGAAAGCTGTATTCTTGGGGTCCCCTAGGTTTCAGTCACAGCCTTCATGTCACCACACTGTCCTGTTCTTGCATCAGGGTATCCCTCTGCTGTCTGATGCTGCCAGGAGGTTTTGAGACAAGCAAGCAGATTATGATCACAACCCTTCAATTCTCTGGATAGAAAACTTGCACAAATAAGGACTTCTTGTTGACTAGTCGAAAATATGCTACTAGAAATACATGTAATAAACTTAAAAATTATGAAACTACGTTCTTCCAAAGGCTCAGATCTGAGTGTCTCATGTCTCATCCACCTCTTGTTTCCAGTGAGAGCTAAGGAGATAAGAATGTTAATCTAACAAATAACTTTTTTCTTAACGATTTTAAAATTGGCTGGGCATGGTGGCACATGCCTGTAATCCCAGCAGAATATCTGTGAGTTCAAGGCCAGCCTGGTCTACATAGTGAATTTCAGGACAGTTGGAGCTGCAGAGAGACCCTGTCTCAAAAAGACCAAAAAAGAAATATATTTTTTTACAAGGATCTGCCTACCTCTGCCTCCCTGAGTGCTCAGATTAAAGGCATGATCTACCCACACTTGGCTTGGTGATGAGTATTTTTGATGCTATCTTTACTACCAAGAAAGCCCAGGGATCCCCAACCTGGAAAAGGATGGGGTCTAGTTCATAGAGTCTCATTGTTTTGTGAATATGCATGTTCATGATCACTTCCAAGAAACATTCAATTGTCATAAAAGAATACATCTTCTAATAGATGAAAAAATATATAAGGGAAGCA
Source organism: Rhizomys pruinosus (assembly GCA_009823505.1). NCBI lineage: Eukaryota > Metazoa > Chordata > Mammalia > Rodentia > Spalacidae > Rhizomys > Rhizomys pruinosus. The sequence continues at coordinate 564,719 of VZQC01003121.1, read as the reverse complement.
CACATAACATAAACTTGCAATGTTCACAAATATAATTGAGCTTATTAGTTGGGTTATTCAGATGGCTTTGGGTTTTCTAATCTGATCTCTGAGTTTTATAGATATCTGCAAAACCTTCGAGCCACTTACAATCGACTAACAGAAAGATTTATTTGACTTTCTCAGTATTAGGTATGGGGATTCCTCCACACAGAGACAGTTGTTGCCTTTGATGGAGGCAGCATCACGGTCAGGTCCTTCTGTTAGAGTAGGCAGAGTTATGGAATTGGAAGGAGAGGCAGACTCTCAGAAAAAGCCTAAAACTTCTGAATGCTAATGTTTCATCAAGCAATCCTCTAACTGCTTGTCACTTCCTGAACTAGAAGAGAGGCCTCGGACTCTAAACTAGCCACAAAGCCAAAGGAAACACGGATGACAGTGAACACAATTATCTAGCTGCGCCTTCCTGGTTCAAAGCTGGCCAATGCTAGATGTGAACCCAGCACTAAATGGAGTTATCTATCTCCTATCTCAAACACCCATCCTGAATTTGGGGTGGGGGGCAGAGAGCATGCTACAACTGACTGCAAAGTTAAAACCAACAGAAACAGAATGTGATGAGTTGTTTCTTTCTTGGTTGGTCCATCACCCTGGGCAGAGTCATATCTGCTTTGGTGAAAATCTCCATGGACAGACAGGAAATCCCAGGTTCCTTGTTCCCTTCTGGTGTGCCCCGCTTGAGCCTTCAAGTTGTACTTTTGTAATTCTACTCTATTTAAAGTGCTCATCTTTTCTTCTGGTTTCTATTCTTTGGGCAGGTGTTTCAAGAGGCGTCCTGATCCTTAGGCAACCTCACACAAGAACCAGGGGGGTTTCTAGCTCCTGGCCACGCTTCCCCACATCACACTTCCCCACACCACGCCACTCTTTCTTCTGCTACTGAGATCCAAACATTCAAAACCCAGTCATGTGGCAAGTGCTAACTTTGTGGGGCTGAGTCCCTCTCACAAGAGCACAATTTTATTTATGCCTAGTTGTAAAAGTGGCTGTGAGCAGACTGCCATTGACTATATATCACCGTGGATACACAACTTGGTGTGTACCTGTGAGGACTTACTAGGTTAGGTTAATTGAAGTGGGAAGACCAGCCCTAAATGTGGATGGCACCATTCAATGGGTCCAGGTCCCCAACTGAATAAAAAAGAGCCAAGCAGCATTCATCTTTTCCCGAGTCCTGACTGTGGACACAGTGCGAGTAGCCGTCCCCTGCTCCTGCAGCCTACCCTCCCCGACACCTGGACTGTATCCCCTGGAACTGTAAACCAAAATAAACCCTTCTTTCCTTAGGTTGCTTCTGTCTGGCGTTTCATCACGGCAATGAGAAAAGAAAGTAACTATGACAGTGGTAATTCTCCAGGGGAGCAGGGATGTTCACACTACGGAACCAGGCTCGGGGAACGCACACCATTCTCTCCCTCTGCCGTCGTCCACTCTGAGAATTGTTCTACCCTTTAGGAAAGCAGAAATAGCCTTGTAACACACAGGAGCCCCTACTGGCCAGCTTCTGATGCCATAACTTTATGGGCATGCGGGCACATGTGGCTCGTGTTCTTTGACTGTGAGTTTGAAACATTTGAGTTTTTTATATTAATAACAAAATCCAGAAATTTCTTCCTGATAGTCCTGGTACCACACTTGTAAAGCTCAAATATAAGGAAAGTAAATTAGCCTTAATATAATGTTCCCTCTCTTTACTACCTCGACACTTATTTCTCGAACAATCTTATTCTGTTAACTGAGCATTTTCACTGAAAGAGAGAAGCTGTGGGATGTCTTCATAGTGTCTACATTACATTTATGTCTTTCCTTCCCAGCGTTGAAAGCTTTGTTAGGACCCAGTATTGACAGGCCAATTTCTGTCCACGATAATTAAAAAAAAAAAAAAGCCTAATAGTGATCATTGATATTATTCAGAAAAATGGATTTATCTGCATCTGATTCCCTCCCCTTCTCCTCAGTATCTTTGTCAACCCGTTTTCATGCCAGTGAACTGCAGCTCCAGCCTAGAGAAAATAGGAATGGTTTCCATGACAACAGTTTTCTCTTCGCAAGGTAAAATCTATGGTTTGACTCCCACAGAAATAAATCTCTCCATGGGAATTGGCTGATTTTGTAAGTGACTAAACTGCAATGATTTCCAAAGAACAGCCTGCAAAAAGCCTGAGCAAGCATGGACAGGTAATCTAAGGTGACGCTGAACCTGCCGCTGACATCACAGGGAAACACACAGGATGTTATGAACTGCGGCTCTAGGCTCCTCTCTGTCAGGGCCCTGCTGAGCACCAGGCCCTCTCCAGAATCACAGTGATGGTTCAATCCAGGACGGAGGGGACAGGTTGATCTAATGACATGTGTTACCCCAGCTGCCTTCCCTCTTCTTTCCTTGACAAGATGAGGTTTCCAAAGCAGCTCTGAAGGCAAGCACGAGGTGTGAATCTCTAATTATCAATTTCTCTGTGAAGGTTATGGACTGCCATTGTCCAAACCTCCATTTCTTCTTCTTAGCAACCTGTGTTATTTTATTACCTATAAAATATATCAACACATTTTCAGGGTCTTTTTAAATTTAAAAGTCTAGCATGATAATAAGCATTTCAAAAGACATTCTTAGAAATCATAACAGTTAATTTCCACATGTGAGGAAAAAAAAATCACTCTCAATCTGATGAGGAAAATTAACTTAATGTGGAACCAATGACCCCAGGATAACTTAGTTCTATGTGGTAGATAAGTACTAACAATGTATTTGACGAGAACCTCATGTTCTAACAACAATTATGGTTGTTAATATTTGTAGAAGTGATAGGACTGTGGAAACATCCATTTGTACTGAATTCATAAAGCTCAGTCTCAGGCTCACATAAAACAAGGCAAAGAACCATAAAAACTGAAGTTTGTGAGGGCCTTGGAAAATGCCACAGTGGCCTTTCAGGAAGCACCTGCTACCATGTGTCATATGTTAAAATAGCTAAGATTGTACTAGCATCAGCATCTTCCTAGGGAAAGTCATAATCTCACACTTGCCCAAAATATCTGCTTCTTTGTAAAACACTGTTTAAATTTCCTATAATAACCTATACTTCTGTGCTGAAAGTCTCAAACCCACCAATATGATTACTGTTAAGGGATGATGTGAAAAATCCTATAAAAACTTGTATGCATTTCTGGTTGGGGCCTCAGTTTCTCTGGAGCAGGTTAGTCTAGTCCTGAGGGTTGCACATAATAAATAACTTCTTCCACATCCAGAGCATGATCTGAATCTTCTGGCTGGGCCAGGTCAGTCTGTGGTTAATTACTACAACACATCTAGTGGTGATATACTTCACCAAATGGCCCTGCACCCCAGAGTGAGCCCAGGATATCTTCTCAACAGTGGACTTCCCTGCTGGAGCAGCAAGTTCTGTGGAAGACAGGTGATGTCCTCAGTGTAGATCCAAGGCAGGAATGTATACACAGTTTCCAATGTCTGAGACTGCGTCACGCATCTCTGAAGAGGACAGACATAAGGCTGTATCAGCCTGAGCATGGTGGTGCATTACACTAAGGGAGGAGCTTTAAAACCCATTGCAGCCGGAGTGGTGGTGCACGCCTTTAATCCCAGCACTCGGGGAGAAGAGGCAGGCAGATCTCTGTGAGTTCATTGCCAGCCTGGTCTACCGAGCAAGCTCCATGACAGCTGGGACTAAAGGGAGACACTGTCTCAAAAATACTAAAAAACAAAACAAAACAAAACAAAACAAAAACAAACAAACAAAAAACCCCCAAACCAAAACCAAAAAACCATTGCAAGCAGGGCTCTCAATACCCAGCCTGTGCTGTCATCACCTACAAGAAAATAATGACCAAGTGTGGTAAAGTTTGGCCTAGACACATGGTGCCTTGTCCTTGTCCCCTCAGCCATTTCCATGGGGCCCTCTCTACTCTTCTACCTCCTCTCAAAGCTGGGATGGATCTGAAACCCATTATCCTTTCACTGAAATTCATTCACATTACCATTTAAACCAATGATTTCCCATATAAATATTTCATTTTTAGTTGTTAAAAGAGACTTTGTAGTTCAAGAATTTTCACACTCGGACAAGTGTAGAGACAATCTCCATGAGGAAAGCAGACACTGAAGCCATTAACTTTACCTGCTGGCTACACAGCTAACCTGAGTGCATCTTGTAGAATGACGTCACTATTTCTCCTCTTATCCAGCTGAGCATTTTCCAGCCTGGGGTAGGAATATCCCTCTCAGGCCACCCTGGGCCTGGTTCTACCAGAAATGAGGGCAAGGGAATGAATGTCCCTTTACCATGAGTTTTCCCAGGACCCCAGGCCTAATCTACCTAGATCTTCCATGAAGATCTGTTGACGGTCACTCCTCATGTTCTAGACCTGGTCTCCACCTTCTCTGACGATGATAACCACAGGGCTGGCCTCCTCCCCTGCTGCCCATAACTTTAGCTGGCCTCTGATCCAAGTGTGTGTGTGTGTGTGTGTGTGTGTGTGTGTTCATCCATCCAGCCACCCTGGCATAAGACCTTAGGGGACTTGGTGGTTCACTTGCCTAGCATGTTCCAGACCCTGGGTTTGATCTCAGCACTGTAAAATCAAATAAATAAAACAGTATTTGAGCTTGTAGTTAATAATATTGATAACCAAGTTGCTTATACAAGGCCCTGACAAGCGCGTATTGCACCTCTACAGTGTCTCCCTCTGTACTGACGTTTTTACTGGAATGCATTGGGTTATTTATTATTATTATTATTTTATTCTTCATGACATGTATCTCTTTGATTGTTGAAGCATCCCTCCTAGGCTCACGTGTTTCAGTGCTTGATCCCCAGCTGGCGTCACTATTTGGGAAGGTTGTGGAGTCTTTAGGAAGTAGAGCCTCGCTGGAGGAAGTGGGTTCCTGGGGGCTGGCCTTGAAGTTTTATAGTCCGGCCTACCTCTTGTTCGCTTTCTGCTTCCTGACTGCAGATGCTCCTGCTGTCCCAAGGAATCTCTCCTCAATTTGTAAGCCAGAATACATCTTCCTACCTTAAACTGCTTCTTAGTCACAGCAACAAGAAAAGTAATTAATATAATTGTCTTCTATTTATAATGGTAATTCTCTGGCCACTTTTATTTGTATATCTAAAATGACAGAACCCAGGTTAACTAATGGCTAGTTAATTGGAGTTAAGTATGGAGAAAAGAGAGGTTCAGACAGGGGGAAGAAAAATCCAGGAAGTGTAGAATATGTGGTGTTTTGAGTTGAGAGGGCGCACATAGAGGAGGAAGGCAGGGATGCAGGAGGAACAGAGAGAGAGAGAGAGAGAGAGAGAGAGAGAGAGAGAGAGAGAGAGAGAGAGAACAGAAAGGAAGTTGGAGAACAAGAAGCAGCATGGGACCCCTGGGGTAGCACTATGGTACTTGGTGGTTCCAAAAGCTCGATTGATCAGCCCCATGTTTGGCCTGTTTGTGGCTCAAAGCTAGGTGCTACGTCCTCCTCAGGGCCGACGCTGAAGAACCAGAGGAGAAAGGAGAAGGATTCCACAGAAGTTTCACATGAAACTTGGAGAGGAAATATAATATTAGGCTAGGCGTGTGTGTGTGTGTGTGTGTGTGTGTGTGTGTGTGTGTGTGTGATTGGTTCCATAATAAAGATCCTGGAGTTTATAAGACCTTTAAGATTTTTTTTTAATTAATTTTTTAAATTTATTTCTGTATGTGTATGTCTGCATGCAAGTTTGTGCACCCGTGTCACGCAACGCCGCGGAGGTCAGAAGAGGGTCTCGGATTCCCCTGGAACTGGAGTTCTCCTGGAATTGGAGTTTCAGACGGTTCTCGGCCGCCATGTGGGTGCTGGGGATCGAACCCGGGTCCTCTGTAAGAGCGGTCGGCGCTCTTAACCGCTAGGCCATCTCTCCAGCCCCAAGACCTTTAAGATTTTAAAAAATATGTGTGTACAAAGTCTGTGTGTCTGTGTGTGGGTTTATGCACATGAATGTCAGTGCCTGCAGAAGCCACAGGTGTTGGCTACCCCAGGAACTGGAGTTAAGGCGGTTGTGAGCCACCTGACCTGGTTGCTGGGAATTGAACTCAGGTTCTCTGGAGGAGCAACAAGTGCTTTGAACCACTGAACCATCTCTCTAGACCTCAGTAAGGTCAGAACAACAAGTGAAATGGGGCTCAGCCTGCCCTTAGAGGCTCTGGCTGGCTCCCGTGGCTTCCAGCCTTCTTACTCTCCTCCATATTACAGCCATCTTTCCTGCCTGCTTTCATCTAGGTTGTGGGTTACAAGCTCCAGGATCGCATGTGGGATCACTCCAGGACCAACAATGGCCGGCCTTATAGAGCCTGAAAAAGCTTTCTTTCTACAATGGCCTAAGGGCAAAGAGTTCTAATAGTTCCTATCCATCTGTCCTATTTATTATTCCTTCCAGTGGTTCTGATTCTTTGAACCCTGCCTGACACAGAAGGATAAGAGGATGTGGAAAACAATGAATTCTGGAAAACGCAAATTAAGTCTTCCTTCGTGACAAAGAGCACTGTATTAGTTACTTTTCTGTTGTTATGATAAAACACCATGATGAAGGCAACTTATAGAAGGATGAGTTTAACTGGGGTTATGGTTCCTGAGGGTTAGAATCCATTATGGCAGGAAGGCATGGCAGAGGCAGCCAGAGCAGGACCTGAGAGCTCACATCTTCAAGCACACGCAAGAAGCAGGGAGAACAGTGCTTCTGTATTGGTTCCTTTTCAGTTGCTGTTATAAAACACCATGGCCAAGGCAACTGACAGGAGAGTTTATTTTGGCTTACGGTTCCAGTGGGACAGTCCATACCGACGGAGGAGGCGTGGCATGGCGGAGGAGGCCGCTGGAACAGAAGGCAGAGAGCTCAAATCTTCAATCACTTGCAGGAAGTAGAGCGAGTGAAACTGAAAGTGAGACCAGTCTGTGAACCCTCAAAGCCTGCCCCAGTGACTTGTTCCCTCCGTCAAAGCCACACCTCCTAAAGGTTCCATGACCCTGGCCCAAACAGCACCGCCAGCTGAACACATGTTCAGACACTTGACTCTATGGGAGACACTTTTCATTCAAACCACCACAAACACGATGCATATCAATAATCAAAACACAAACTTTATTGAGATGCCACTTCATACCCATTGGGACAAACACAATTTAAAATGACAGGCAAGAACAAGTGTTGGGTAATGTGGAGAAATTAGAATGTTTGCACCTTGTTGGTGGGTGTGTAAAATGGTACAGCTCTTACAGAAAACAATGTGGCAGTTACTCAGGGAGTTAACTACAACCCGACCCAGCATTCTGCTCCTAGCTTTACCCAAGAGAACTGAGAACACATATCCACACAAAAGATTTTATGCTAGCTAAGATGTGGAGCAATCCAAACAGCCATCAAAAGATGAATGGATCCATAGAGTGGAAAACACTACAATCAAGATAACGAAGCTGTAGATATATATTAGCATGTGGATGAACCTTGAAAGCATGCTACGTGAAGCAGGCAGACATAGAAGGTCACACACTCCATGATCTAATCATATCAAATGTGTGGGACAGGAAAAGTGGAAGATGAGCTGCTGGTGTCTGGGGGAGAGAGACTGCGAGTGGATGCCAGGTTTCTTTCCAGGCCGATTGAAACGTTCTTCACTGGATGGCCGTGATATCTGACTGACTCTGTGAGCATACAAAAAAGCCTACAAAACTTGGCTTCAAAAGGTGACATTTTTCGAACATGAATTGTATCTCCATAAAGTTATTATAAAAAAAAAATCAAAGTCTCCTTGATAAATGCAGCAGGCTGAGCTATAGAAAACCTAAACAAAATTGGGCACGTGGGAAGTTCCACTTTTGGTCTGAACTGGTGAAATCATGAGCTGCAAAGTCATTTTTACAAAGTAGAGTTTTGTTCACTTTGAATGAAAACAGTGACCTGCAGAAACCTTTATGAATTCACATGAAATGCACACGGCCAGGCCAACTTTACTGGACCACTGCACAAAGCCATTTGGATGAACCTAACAATGTCTTTGTGGAAAAAAAGGGAAGCAAATTAAGTAGATGAGTATTTATTTTAGTGGATCAACTTTTTAAGTGACAAAGGAGTATTTATGTGCACTCACAGTGCATGTGTGCATATGTGTGCATATGTGTGCATGCATACGTGTGCACATGTACGTGCATGTGTGCACGCATTATGCATGTGTGTGTATATGTGTGTATGCATGTGTGTGCATATGTGTATCTGATGTATGTGTGTTGTGCAGCATGTGAGCATGTGGGCACATATGCTGGTGTGCATACATGAGGAGGGAAGAGGACGTCGATGTAAAGAAAGGTGTGGGGGTGTACAACACACAGACGAGTTGCCTCTGATGATGGACAGGCACATGCTCTTTTATGTTCAGGTTCTGGATGGTGTGGTCCAGTGCTTACCCTGGGGGCACTGGTGGGCTTGAGCTCTGGGCCTTTACACAATTAGCCTCTTTCCTAGAATTCCCTGTGCTTCACAGGTCCCATCCAAGTAGGTGTTCCTATTCAGCATTCAAGATGCACTCAACCTTCACCTCCCTGAGATGGTGAGCTGTCCCGCCCCATCCAGGATAGAAGTGGTCACGTTCCCACAGGTAAGAAGTGGTCACGCTCCCACAGCGTCTTCCTCTACCTCTGCTGTAGTACATTCCTCCATGCTGTTTCCCGAGGCAAGTGTCCTGGGCAGTGGTTAACACAGAAGATGGATGGAGAGCTTAGAAAACCATTCTGTGAATGCTGCCAAGCCAGCATCCCAGAGAGGGCACGACAGCTACTTGATCACCTCTGTTTCCACGTTCCTTACACACTCAATGCCTGCAAGGCTGAGGTCTTATCTAGTGCAGGGCAATGATGGACAACAGGACAGGGCATGACTCCAGTGCCTTAGCTAAGAAAGGCATGCACATAACCATCTCCATGTGGCAAGGAAAACCGCCAAAGGAGAAGCGATCAGTGCTATAGAGGAACTGGATGCTTCTTTATCTTTTGACTTTTTTTTTTTGGCAAGTGAAAATAAGACAACACATCTCAAGATAAAAGGACAAAACTTTCAATTGGTTGGAATATGGTTTTTAATATAGTTTTCTATTTCATTCACAATAAAAGAACAACCCATTTTGAGTATATGTGTGTATATTTAGATGACAAATAGAGATTCTTGCCTAATTTATTCCTCTTAAAGGATCTCCTTTATGGGGTTGGAGAGATGAGTCAGCAGCTAAGAGCACCGAGTGCTCTTTCAGAGGACCTGGGTTTCGTTCCCAGCACCATGGAAGCTAACGACTGCCAGTAACTCCAGTTCTAGGGGATCCAACACCCTCTACTGACCTCCACGGGTATTTCATGAGTGCATTTACATGCATACAGGCAATATATTCATACACATAAAAAAATAAAATAATTAAAAATAAAATATTAAAAAAGAAACCACACACACACACACACACACACACACACACTCAGATCTCCTTTGTAAATTTTGCAGCCATATGCCACTTACCCACATCCCGACCCCAAATGCAACATTTTCCTCTCTGACAATTTATTCCAAAATGCCATTTCCTAAACTTACTTCACACAAGACTCTGTTGTTAAAGTTATGATGCTGAAAATACAGCTATACCAAATTAAATTTGCCAACTGTTTCATAGAGTAGAGGTCTTTGGGGTTACATGGTTTTCTAGCAATTTAGGGAAAATCTTTGAGTTTTTGAGAAATCTCTGCCTTTTGAATATCATATGTACATGATGTTCAGCTGTGCTGAGTGTCATGTGGCTCTGTCCCGGACAGCCATTCCTGAGGATGCTCACCTTATAAGGCCTTACAGACAGAAACATTTTTACCAAGACAGTCTAGAAAGACATCCACCAATCCTTTCCCAGCACGGTATCAGGGTGCTGAGGGAGAGGTCTCTTAGGCTTTCTTCTTGAAAGGACTGTTTAAAAAGCTCACACGTGTCTGTCTGCCCAGTCATCAGATCCTTCCAAAGAGTGTGTCCTAGGTAAAGTCACTAGTGCATTAAGAACATAAAGCCCAACATGGCCCAGACTCTGATCTTGCAAAGCTATTTTTCCAGGAAAAAGGACAGACACTGAGGCCCAAGAAACGCAGCATTCCCAGAGGAAGCTACTCAGCAGGAGGAGACAGGAGGAAGTGGCCCGGCATGGTAGGGGCTTGTGAGCAGTCGCCACGGCTGAGCAAGGCCATAGTAGAGATGGGTCCAGAGGTGTCCAGAGTACAGGTATGTACTCTGTTCTCGATGCCATCACCATTACTGACCAGATTATTACCAAATTTCTCAACCAGCAATCACAGGTGGTATGTGGGGTCTGTATTCTGCTGGGTCAGAGGTCTGCACGATCATCTTATTAGCAACTGACCTGTTTCTAGTGAGCCACAAGGTGAGCCTCACAGCCCATCTCAGCCTCGATCTACCCTGGGTATTAAATCTCTCCATGCATCATTATCATGCTAGCTATTTCAATAAGCTCGTTGCATTTTTGAGTTTGGGATAAGAGATCAAGGAATTTGAAAGCCAATGACTGTGTTAATTTCAAAACTCTCATATTAAAATCATGCCATGCCAGGATATCATTTCCTAAGGACTTGAGAGACACTTGGCCAGGGTGGATTTGGTGGCAGTTAATTTTGCAAAACCCTAACACTCCCCTATCTCTAGATGAGAACGTCTCTGTGCACTCAGGGGACCCCAGTTTTCTCCCTCTGTCACGGGAACCTGTGACGTTCTTAAGCCTAAACTATGGCAGTGGAGACGGGTCTGCAGAGGAATATGGGCTGGAGAGTGAAAGCAAGCAGGGTTACCTAGCATGCCTCTGCTGTACACCGAGGGAGGGACAGGGTTACCCAGCATGCCTCTGCTGTACCCTGAGGGAGGGACAGGGTTACCCAGCATGCCTCTGCTGTACACCGAGGGAGGGAGATCTTATACCAAATTCCCAGGAAGAGATGCATTTACATAACTCATGAGTGTGGGTGTAATTAAGAGAGGAACACAATGCAAATAGCTAAATTATCCTAAACTGCCATTGTTAATGATCTATAAATATGGGCTCCACAAAGAAAATGATGGAATAGGCCAGGCAAGCAGCCATATTTAAGGTCTTCCATATAATAGTTACAATGATCCAGCTACTGAACTCCACTAACATTCTTACCCTGTTTGGCATCAAATTAGTCCTCTTAACATGTATTTTCCCCAAATAACCAATATAGTTAAAAAAAGAAAGACCTGTAAATATTGTAAAGCAAACTACAGACTCTTTAACATTAGGAGAAGCCCCCAAAACAGTGTGATCTAGGGTCTGTGGACATAATTAGGGATTACTTCGGAGTTAACGACAGGTCTTCAGAGTCTTTTGTACCTTCTACTGAGTACCTGCTGCAATTCCTCTTCTCTTGGGAATTCAATTTAATGATCAACAGCTGCAGTCTTTATAGTTATTTCCAGTTACTGTTGCTATTAGTAACATTACATTTATCCTTCACTCCTATGGATTTGATTTTGAAAGGGAAGGAAGAAAGGGCTGCACTGGCCTGAAGCAGCTTGTCTATCTGACCCAGCATCTCTTCAGTGACTCATCCTTGATTTCAAAGTAAGAACTGTGATGTCAGCACAGAGGCTTCCCCCATCCTCAATGTCCATCTCAGTAGCTGCTGTAATAAGATGAGGCTTCATCACTCAGCACATTCCTCTTTAGCCTGTTTCACTCTGTATCACTCTGTTGTTGTAGACAACACTGCCCACTAATCACTAACAGTAGAGTCAGAGGTCCGTGGGTCACATGACTTCATTGTAGCTCCATCTCACGGCCAGTGTTCATGGAATGAATTGCCATTTTTCTATCTATAAAGAAGCAACCAGTCACAATCACAAAGAATTTTGACAGTCGCTGTGCGTAGAACATTTAAAAAATTTTTACTTTTGTGGGCAAGAGAGAGCTCAGTGGTTAAGAGCACTGGTTACTCTTGCAGGAGACCTGAGTTCAGTTCCCAGCACCTGAATGACAGCTAACAATTGTTGGTAACTGCAGTTCTCGGGGATCAAACGCCCCTTTCTGGCTTCCTTGGGCATTGCATGACACAGGTGTGCTTACATACATATAGGGAAAACACTCGTACACATAAAATAAAAATAAATTAAAAAATTTTTAAATTATTTTTGTGTATGTGTATGTCTGTGTCTATGTCTGCCTCTTGTGCAGAGGTGCCAGTGGAGACCAGAAGAGGGCGCTGGATCCCCTGGAACTGGAGTTACAGGCCATTGTGAGCTTTCTATCATGGGTTCCAGGAACCAAACTCAGGTCCTCTGCAAGAGCACAAGCCATCTCTATTTCAATTTGTAAAATGCTACATTAATGATAACAGAGTGAGCTTTGTCTTCCCCTACTTATCAGAGCTCAAGATGCCTGAGATACGCCAGCATTTCAAATGGTCATTCCCTTCCAAGGTCCTGAGAGAGGTTTTTGGATTCTTCTTGGTTCACTCACATATCACTTTAGGACTTAGTGAAGAGGGGGTGTTGTGAACTACATTGTGAGGTGTTCTATCATTGTTCCAACATCCCAGAGTGTACTTGCACAACTAAGACGGCTATGTGTCTAGGTGACAGGATCTTCTGGGCAACCATCACGTACAAAGTCCCCTGTTGAATGGAATGTCACTTTATGTTACATAGCTGTATTTCTTTTGAGGAGTCTTCTGCTGGTGGAGTCTATGAAGGATGCAGAAGCTATATGCAGAGTACACTGACCACTGAATATGCTTCCATTCAAATGTAGAACAATTACTCCAACACATAGTTTATACTTTACATTTCACACTAAGTCTCAGATATGCAAGTTCAGTGGGAAATGGATCACAATAGGGTTCTTTTTAAAAAATATATTTTATTCATTATTTTTTATTTTGTGTGTATAAGTATATTGCCTGCATATAGGTAGGTGCACCTGTGTCATGCAATGCCTGTGGAGGTCAGAAGAGGGAGTTGGATCCTCTGGAACTGGAGTTACAGATGGTTGTTAACCACCATGTGGGTGCTGGGAGTCAAAGCAGGGTCTTAACTACTGAGCCATTTCTCCAGCCCCCAAAATAGGTATTTTTATAGATGGCAAATTATTAAAGAAAGGTAAAGATTAATTGATTATAAAACGTAGAAGAAGGGGCTGGGAACACAGCTCAGTCAGAATGAGGGGCTGGGTTCAATTCCTAGCACTCATCTGAAAAGCTGGATGTAGTGTGCTCCTGAGCAACTACACCAGTGGTTGACCCTTGGCCTACACATACAGACACACAGACACACACACACACAGACACACACACACAGACACACACACACAGACACACACACACAGGAATATGCAGACACAAACAACATGTAAAAGAAATATTACAAGCAAGAGTGAATTTACAGGGACTCTGCTGTCTTAAAAGTCTTTAATAAAGTACACTATCAATTTAGTTAGCTACCATCTCTAAAGATAAATGAATGTTCATCTGAAGATTAAAAATGGATTACTCTAAAATTTAGTGATTGAAGTCCAGAGACTTATCACAGAATTTTCTAATCTTTCTGTGGAAATAATTTTGGCATAATTTGGGAGCATGATTCATGCCTCACAGAAAATAAAGGATCAGGTCTTATAAATCCCATATGACTTGAATTTATTATTTAATTAAATTCAAGAGCCATCAGTTGTGAGATGCACCCTTATTTTATGTTCCAATAAGAAATGCATTGCCAATTAAACTATGAAACAGTATCTAATCACGACGATTGTAAAATATAACATTATTTTAAAAAGCTATAAATTCTTTTTCTAAAATGTATGTGAGTGTACTATCTGCATGCAGGTTGGTGCACCTGTGTTGTGCAATGCCACGGAGGTCAGAAGAGGGTGTCGGATTCCCCTGGAAATGGAGTTAAAGACGGTTCTCAGCCGCCATGTGGGTGCTGGGAATCGAACCTGTGTCCTCTGCAAGAGCAGTCGGTGCTCTTAAATGCTGAGCCATCTCTCCAGCCCCTAAAAAAGCTATAAATTCTAAAACAGGGGACTGCGTAGTAGGTGGTATAATGACACCCCAAACATGTCCATATCCTAACCCTGGAACTCATGAATATGCTGGATTACATGACAAAGAGGAATCAAAGTTGTCGATAAAATTGAGTTTGGTAAAAAGTAATCAGGGAGATTATCCTGGATTTCAATCACAGTTTGATGACCACAAGGGTACCTAAGATTGGAAGTGGAGGGCAGGGCAGTGGGGATGCTGGCTTTGAAGATGTAGGAAGGGGAGGAGGCAAACAATCCGAGTGGCTTTTAGGAGCTGGAAAGAGGAGGAACTGAGTTGTATCCCAAGGTCTCCAGAAAGGAAGGCACCTTGCTGACCTGGATGTTAGCCCAGTACATGATTGACTTCTAACCTATGGGATGACAAAAGACAGTGTTGTCTGTTCTAGCCTCTAAGTTTGTATTCTTTGTTATACAGAGATAAGGAAGCCAGGGTAAATCTCAGAACTCATGAATACAACTTGCACAAATGCGAAGTTTCAATATTTATATTTCACTTGATATTTAAATTCATGAGATTCATTCAGTTATTATTCTCTAAATATTTTAGAGAATCCCGAAAGGTTTCATAATAAACTCCATAAGGGACAGCCTTCATTAAAATCTATTATTTCAGAAAAGCATGTACAGAAACTAGCCTACTCCCCAACACTCCAACTCTGATCACATCTCTGATGCTTCAAACCTTTACAAAAGACCACAGTTATGCCCATACATTAGTCATCTTTGATCCAGATAAAAATAGAACATTCCAGAAGTTAAAAAAACCAAAAACTTCCCTGGGCAGACCAGAAATTAACTTGTAATCAGTGACTAGTCTACAAGGGAATAAAAAATACAAATGGATATTTGTTTGCTTTCCAAATTAGAAAAAAAAAAATCCAACTCTTGTGGCTGGAGAGATGGCTCAGTGGTTAAGAACACTGCTCTTGGGGCTGGAGAGATGGCCTAGCAGTTAAGAGCACTGACTGCTCTTGCAGAGGACCCAGGTTCGATCCCCAGCACCCACATGGCAGCTGAAAACCATCTTTAACTCCTGTTCCAGGGGAGTCCAATGCCCTCTTCTGAGCTCCGCTGCATTGCATGACACCGGTGCACAAACCTACATGCAGACAGTACATTCATACACATACGAAAATAAATTTTAAAAAAATTAAAAAAAAGAACACTGCTCTTGTAGAGGACCTGGTTCAATTCTTAGCACCCACATGGTGGCTAACAACTTCCGTAGGATAATCCAAGGCTCTCTTCTGACCTTGTGGACATTGCACAACATGGATGCACTTACACACAGGCAAAACACTCATACACAAAAGTAAAAATAATATATAAAATAAAAAATCCAATTCTTCTATTAGCCTTAGACCTCAGTACAGTAGTTTTTAATTCTATTCAAATGTGTCATCTGCAACTGCACTAAATCTAACACTGAATGTCTGAAAATAAAACAAGCAAGTGAACTTATGACCTAATCCCTCATGAGAAATGCACCATACTAGATGCCCTGCTTTCATAGTCGCACTGACATTCAGCAAATGAGCCCAACATTTCCCAGGCAGTTTGGAAATGTCACTTCACATGTACAGAGGAGCTGTCTGCCACAGGCACCCATGCCAAATATGAAGAAATAAATAACTGACCCACGGACTTGGTTTGCACCCACAGCTCCACAAATCAAATAACAAATCTCCAATTTAGTTCTTCTTAGTCATTTTCTTTCTTCCAAGTTTCACAGTTTCAAGATCTTAATTGCAGCCAGCCTGCGATCTTGATCTTTCTATCAGCTTTGCACACTCCCTTTCATTTTTTTGTTCCTTAGCCACTATTATTTAGTCAAACTCAATGCAATTTGATGGAGTCTTCTCTTACATTCCTTCAAATCAAAGACCAATTTTATCATCTTCTGGGATCAGGTCACAAATACTGATTAAGTAAAATCAAGATTTGAGGCCATGTTTTATACCTGTTAAGATCCATCTGTCTTGGCTTAGCTTCTGCCAAGAAGAAGAAGAAAGAGGAGGAGGAGGAGGAGGAGGAGGAGGAGGAGGAGGAGGAAGGGGTAGAAATAATAATGACACCACTTTCCATTCATTAACAAAATCATTCTGGAGCCTTCGGGGTGAGGGTAGTCACTAATAAAGCTCTTTGGGAAGTGAGCATTGGTACTAAAAAATATCCATGTGGAAGCTGATGCTCTACTTGGAGTCTTCCAGTTCTTCCTTTCCATTACAGTAAGATATAAGCTCCTTGATTCAAGCTTCCTGCCTTCTTTCATTGGGAAGCAAATGTCTTGAGTGGGTGACAGCTAAGGAATTGTTCTCCATCTACTAGTCTGGTTTTTAGCTGTGCTGTTTTATTTTTGTTTTGTTTTGTTTTTTACAGAAGTTAAATGTGTTTATCTTCTAAAGCATTCAAAGTAATTTACTGAGTTCCCCAAACCGTCCATATTACTTCCCATAGATTAAGAGATTTGTTTTCTATTGGTTACCATAATTAGTATTATTAATACTTGAGTTTGCTATATTTTTTAGCAATATTCTATTTGCCAAAATAAAATACACTAAGCTTAAAAATGGATTATCATTATTCGGACTTTTTCTTAAATTAAAAAATGTGACCGACAAATATTAACTTATGACCCATTCAGACTATGAACCACTTTAGGCAAAAATAACACTGTGCATTAGAAATTCTAGAAGTCTTGATAAATCTTTTAATCTGAATTTATTCACATTTCTCTTAAGGATATAGACTACTAAAGCTTATCCACACTTATAAAATCCATATGCTTTAATTAAACATTTTGATAATAAACCTGGTAATATAAAGTTCTGGAGAGATGATGGCTCAGCCGTTAAGAGCAGTGGCTGCTCTTTCAGAGGACCCAGGTTGGACTGCATAGCTGCTAACTATCCATAACTCCAGTTCCAGAGGATCCAATGTCCGCTTTTGGCTTTTGCAGGCATTGAATGTACCTGCTGTACTTGCATGTATGCAGGTAAAATTCTCATATACATAAAATAAAAATAAAATTTAAAAGTGTATAAATACTATAGATAAAACTGAAAGCTATCTGATGAGCCAAATTAACACATTTATCCATGAAGATCAACTGAGAATAATTTAATAAAAAAAAAGTGACCTTTGAACCCTGAGTCCCAGGTAACTTTATCCTAGTTTTAAATTAAATTCTAAGAACCTGGACTATTTAGTTTTAAGTTTACAGCTGGTTGGAAGGTGCGCTTCTCTAAACAGATCACAGCAAGAAGTAAACCTCATAAAGTATCAGGAAAGAGATTGACAAGGGGCTGGGGAGATGGCTCGGTGTTGAGCGCTGGGGAGATGGCTCGGTGTTGAGGGCTGGGGAGATGGCTCGGTGTTGAGCGTTGGGGAGATGGCTCGGTGTTGAGGGCCGGGGAGATGGCTCGGTGTTGAGGGCTGGGGAGATGGCTCGGTGTTGAGAGCTGGGGAGATGGCTCGGTGTTGAGCGCTGGGGAGATGGCTCGGTGTTGAGGGCCGGGGAGATGGCTCGGTGTTAAGCACTGGGGAGATGGCTCGGTGTTGAGCGCTGGGGAGATGGCTCGGTGTTGAGGGCCGGGGAGATGGCTCGGTGTTGAGCGCTGGCTGCTCTCGCAGAGACTTGGGTTCAGTTTCCAGCACTCACATGGCGGCTAACAAACGACTGTAATTCCAGTTCCAAGGGGAAATCCAGTGCCCTCTTCTGAACTCCTGGGACATTGCAGGACACAGGTGCACTTACATACATGCAGGCAATGCACTCATTTTAAAATATTTTTTAAGCCAGATGTGGTGGCATGTGCCTTTAATCCCAGCACTTGGGAGGTAGAGGTGGGTGGATCTCTGTGAGTTCAAGGCCAGCCTGGTCTACAGAGCAAGCTCCAGGACAGCTGGGACTAAAAGGGAGACCCTATCTCAAAAATACCAAAAAAAAGGAAAAAACTAAAATATATTTTTTAAAAAGATTGGAAAAAAATGGGAAAACTGAAAAAGTGCTGGGATAGCCTTGGAGTCCCAGATCGCCCAAGTCACCTCCACCTCGGGCATCAGTGTCCCACTATGCTCTGGAACTCAGAACTAACACTCAAATGCAGCCCAGACATCAGCACTTCCTATCTGAATGCCTTGCACTAGGTACTCAGATGCTGGGACCTGCATTTTCACACATTGGAAGAGTTAGTTTGCCTCACCAATAGCAATGCTTCTGTTTGAGGAAATTAAATGAGAACATGCCTAGAATCCATCTCTTTATCCAGGATAAAGACTGCAATTCGTAGCTTCTCTTTAGCTGGTTGTGGTCTCGGGACTACCTTCTGACCAACGAGATTAGAGATGTAACTGGTTGTGCCAACGCAGGACATGCCCTCTTCCCCTTTACCTAGTGGTGGTGAGAACAGAGGTCTCTCCCGGAGCCACCTGGGCGTGCTGGGCCCTGCGGACTACAGCAACAGGACACAGGTGCTAGACCTGAAAATGGCTTCAGTAGGACAGATATCAGATGACTTACAGAAACAGATGCTTATTTTGTTTAAGTTCCTTCAATTCAGGTAACACACAATATGTCTTTATCACACTAATTTAAAATGACAAACACCCTGAAGATTATGGAAGGGATTAGTTATGAGACGTTTGAAGAATAGGAAAAATATTACTGATTTTCAGTTCAGTGGTCACATTACCAGCTCTCCACACAAAAGGAAGAAGTTCATCTGAGCTTAATTTTTTTCCGAGGTTATAGAACCTGTGAATTGACTCCAGGGTTACTTAATTTCTCTAGGGATGGTTAAAATCTGTCTCTAAAAGAAGAATTGATGCTAATGGAGGCATTTCCAATATCAGCACAACCTCCTTCCACACGCCTATCCCCGCAGTGTCCTGGGAAAGCAGCTGTCTGAGGGCAGGGTGGGGGACCACAGCAGAGATCCAGAGTGCAGGGGAAAGGCTTTTCATCTCTCTTAAACACTACTTCTGCAACTTGCCCTCATGTTACTATGGTTACCATATGACTTCTGAATTAGTTTCTACAGACACAGCAATTGTGGAAGCCAGTAAGCTCCAATTTGCCCAGGTGCCTTCATTAATAATAAGAAATGCTGGGGGCTGGAGAGATGGCCTAGCAGTTAAGAGCGCCGACCACTCTTGCAGAGGACCCAGGTTCGATCCCCAGCACCCACATGGCGGCCGAGAACCATCTCAAACTCCAATTCCAGGAGAACTCCAGTTCCAGGGGAATCTGACACCCTCTTCTGACCTCCGAGGCATTGCATGACACGGTGCACAGACCTGCATGCAGACAGTACATTCATAGACATACAGAAATAAATAAAATTAAAAAAAATAAAAATAAATAAAAAAAAGAAATGCTGGACTTGTGGTAAGAACACATCTGCCATGGGAGGCTTTTCTTTCAGCATTTTCTTTTTCCTATATGGTCACCAATATCAATTCGAGGATGTAGTACTGGAAATAAAATGATGAGAATGAATGTGACACTGACTATTCCTCTACTGCAGATGGCTAACCATCAGGAAAGCTTCTGCAGAAAACTTCTGGAAGCTTCTGCAGAATACTTCTGGAAGCAAGGCTCCAAGGACATAGCTCAGTGGTCAGGAGCTTGCTCAGTTTGTGGGAGGCCTTGGGCTCCATACACACACACACACACACACACACACACACACACACACACACACACATAAACCCAAGTAACTAAACAAGGAAAACACCACCACCAACAAAAACAGGTACTGAATAATTCATTAAATGAAAGAGAGTAAATTCTGTCAAAGAAGGGTTATATCCTAATTTTAATCTATTTGTAGGTCTTTCATCCACGTCCTGTCAGAACATTCCAGAATTTAGACTGCCTTTCCTGCTCTGTGTCTTCTGTCCACACATCAAATTGTATTTGCCTGCTAGGATAATGTAGAAATGGCGGTTCACCTCATTAGTTACCTCTTGAGGGACTATTTCCTTTATTGTTTTGCTTGGTCAAGTCTCTCCTCCTTCGCAGAGTCATCAAAGTATACATCAGCTCATCTTGCTGCATCTCCCTCGCCTCCCAGTACTTCTTAGGTCTCCATCCTAACGTCCTCTGCATTTTTTGTACTGTCTTCATTTTTTACAGAACCAGGCAGTATGCTTATCTTGTTGTTTGGACTTAGGTTCACTCTTTCACACTATTGAGTGGACTTCCACCACTACTATGCTCCGTGATTTGGTTTTGGTGGTGATGGTCTTTTTTTCTTTTTTGAGACAGGATCTACCTATGTAGCTCAGGCTGGCTTTGAACTTGCATAATCCACTTGCCTCCAGAGTGCTGGGATCACATGTGTGCCACCATGGCCTGGCTTCTCCCACATTTTGTTCACCCATGCTCCTCTTCATGGACATTTGAGTTGTTTCTAGTACTAGGCCCTATTACTAATATAGCCAAGAACATTCCTGTGGAAGTCTTTTGTGGACATATATCTCCATCCTTTTTGGGAAAATTCCTAACTGTAACTTTATTGATTTATTGTATATAATACATTACTGTATTAGTCAGGGTTCTCTAAGGAAACATAAGTAACAGGATGAACATATAGCTATATACAATTTATTGATTTGCTCATGTGACAGAGTTCAAGGAGTCCAACGGTAGCTGCACCACACTGGAAAGGCCGAGAATCCAGGGAACTGCTCAGTCCGCAAGGCTGGATGTCTCAGTAGTCCCAATCTAGTGCTGAAGGCCCGAATGGATTCCAGGAGATCTGCTGGTCTCAGTACACGCTGGGATCCGAAAGGTTGATCACAGCAGCAAGACAAACTCACCAGATGAGAGAGGCAAGCCTCAGGAGAAAAGGGACCAGCTCCCTCTGCTGTGGCCTTAAATACTGCCTGCCGGCAGAAGGTAACACCCACATTTGGGGTGGGCCATCCGGGTTGAGGTGGTCCAATTAGAAGACCCTTTTTCTCTTATTTGTTCCTTAGTCCAGTCAAGTTGACACCCAGGATTAACCATCACAATTACCTATATGAAATTATCAGTTTTCCAAAAATATTTTAATCCTCTCATGAACAACGGTAGTAGAGAGGTCTAGCTGTTTCACAGAATTGTCTATTATTCACATTTACTTGATAATGGATGGTGCTGACAACCTGTTTGTGTACTTAATGACCATTCCTGTATATTTTTGGTAAAATGTCTGCTCAAGTTTTTGTCATTTAAAAACTGTATTGTTTGGTGTTTATTATAGAAATATATATTCTCACTTTATGTGTGTATACATATATGTCATGCTTTTCCTTTATATATTTTATATTTTTCCTAGTGAGACAGGGTCTCACCGTGCAGCCCTGGCTGGCCTTGAACTCATAGAGATCTGCCTGCCTCAGTCTCCTGAGTGCTAGGACTAAAGGGAGGTATTACTATGTCAGAAATCATACTTTTTTTTATCTATAGAAAACTTTTATATTTTGAAATTTTATATTTTCTTTTCTTTTATAGCTATGTCCTCTGCATGAAAATTTTCTTATCTAATATTGCAAAGATATTCTATTGTATTTTTCTCTAGGAGTATAATGCTTCAATTTTTAGGGCAATGATTCAATTAAAATGAATATTTCTGTGTATATTAATACAAAAGTGACATTTCTTTTAATTAATTTTCCATATACTATCTAGTTGTTTTTAGCATAGTTCATCCTACTTGAGATTTTGTTTGCTTTTTTGGATGTGGGGGTTGAAGTAATACTTTAATTTTAGGAAAATTCATAATCAACATCTCTTTATTTCTTCTGTATCTTCATCATTAGGAACTCCAGTTATATTTTATGATGTTAAATATGTGATATATAAATAAGTTATATGAAATATCTGTGGTTCTAAACATATTCCAGATTGTAGGGTAACATAATACCATCCTGAAAATTTCAGACCCTCTGTTCTGTTTTTGCTTCTTTTTCTTCTTAGTGTTTCAGTCAATTTCCTCTTCTAGTTTACTGATTCTTTCCTATGGTGTACTTCATTTAGCAAGCTCAAGGAGCAAGTTCTTTTATGCTTAGTGTTTTTAACCTCTATCCAAATTTTTGGCTAACCCCCAAACAGTGGCTGCAGGGAGAGATTTCAGGGAGTCAAGGGGAGGGTGACAGTGATGAAGGTAAAACAAATTAGCAGAGATTATTTGCACCTGCCCAATATATAGCATAATATAATTAATATAATATAATATAAAATAATATATAATAATATATTATTTCCTGATGGTTTCTCAGTGAATTCACTCATCTGTTTATGCAGTTATTCAACTTCTCTACTTAACCCTTTAGTATACTCGTATGCTAATTTGAGATCCTCATCTGATAACACCAACATCTGCACATCTTTGGATTCATCAACATGATGAATCCTTTTTTTCTGTCTTGACCAGGGACATTTTCTTGATTCTGTGAATGCCTCACAGTTATCAGCTGTATGTCAAATGCTGTACTCTAAAGACCAATAGAAATGCTCATTTCATTATTAGCAAACTGGCTTCTATGTGGATAACATTTGTATAACTTTTGATTATAAATCCCAAGTAAAACACATTTAAAAATCTACTTTAAGGCATTGCAGCAAGTTATAAACTGGAAGAAAATACAAATTAAAAAAAACCAATGAGTTCACATGTATAGTGTCCTTTATGTAAGTCCTTTGAATAATCTCTCAAACTATAACACATTTTCAATGCAAAATAAGTCCTTAAATGAGCAGTGTCCATTAGCTTACTGGGGAACCTAAACTTTAAATTGTGTTTTTCATTGTTTAACTATTTCCCGTATGCTGTAGTTTTTTTGTAAGTACTAATAAAGTGTATTTTTATTCTTTTTAAGAAAACAATGTGTATTTTCATAGGAGGCTTTTCTCTAAGATAATAGAAGCTAGAAAAACTGAGTTCTTATTAGCCAGTGATGTATAAAGACAGAATTTATTTCTACCCAGATGGCTACAAATTGTGGGGCTGGGCATATTACCCTATAAAGGAGAGTGCCATGGAGCGGGCGATCCATCTCTGTATTTAACCGCCATCCATATTCTTAACTAATCTCTTAACAGTGATGCAGAGAGATTCTGAGGAGCCTAGAGAACAATCAATGAGGGCAAAATGCATGAGGAGAGATCCTGTATCTGTCCAGTTAAGAGGAAGGAGAGTCTGAGCCCTGACAGTGTAGAGTATTCATAATCAGCATGGGATTTACTGAGGTCACTCTAAAACGCAGAACACTAAGACCAGTGTAGGTTAAGGTGACTGCTTGGTAATTTATGAGGGTACTAGGAATGCCCATTCTCCTTAGTTACAACAAGCAGACACCAGAGTGTTTAACATATCATCTACACTGTACAGTAGTAAATAAAACATTATTAAAATAATAGGGGTGAGTGTCTAAGTATGATTAAGATATATAGTATGAAACACAAAAGTTAAATAAAGATATATTGAAACTAACATTAAATCATTATGAAAACATTTGGGAAACAGAAAGTGAGATCTATAATTGAAAAAAAAGAAAAAAAAAAAAAAAAGAAAAGATAGGCAATAAAAACTGGCTCTAGATATCCCAGGTATTGAAATTAACAGAGAAAGCTTCAAAAGAGGTATAATAAATATATTCAAAGACTTAAAGAAAAAGGCACTAATCATGCATGAACAGGTGAGGGATTTCAAAAAAGTAATGGGAGCCATAAGAATATTATTAGAAATAATCATGTGGGAATATTAGCTAGAAAAGCACATCTGTAATACTGAAGTAGGTAGAACAAGAGATTCTGAAAAGACAGCAATAGCGATTATTCAATCTGAAAGAAATAAAAGGGTAAAATGAACAAAGTTTCAGTAGTCTTCAAGTCCACTTCATATGGTCTGGTTCTTTTTAATAAGGAGCAAGAATTATGTAAAAAAAATATATGATGATGCAGTGATAACCTTCCATCATAAAGAAGAACGGAATTACATCACTTGCAGGGAAGTAGATGGAACCAGAGAGTGCCAAGTGAAGCACAATCAGGCAGACCCAGAAAGACAACTACCACACTACACACATGAAAACAGAAATGTTACCTGGGGGAGAGACTGAATGGAGGGGAGCAAGAGAGAGTAATGGTGCAGGAAAGAAAAAAAAGATGTTTCCTCTCACCTGCAGAATCTAGGGACTGAACTCAGGTTGCCGGGCTTGTACACCAAGCCAGAATCTAGGGACTGAACTCAGGTTGTCGGGCTTGTACACCAAGCCAGAATCTAGGGACTGAACTCAGGTTGTGGGGCTTGTACACCAAGCCAGAATCTAGGGACTGAACTCAGGTTGCCGGGCTTGTACACCAAGCCAGAATCTAGGGACTGAACTCAGGTTGTTCCTAAGGACTGAACTCAGGTTGTGGGACTTGTACACCAAGCCCAAATCCTAGGGACTGAACTCAGGTTGCCGGGCTTGTACACCAAGCCAGAATCTAGGGACTGAACTCAGGTTGTGGGGCTTGCACACCAAGCCAGAATCTAGGGAATGAACTCAGGTTGTGGGACTTGTACACCAAGCCAGAATCTAGGGACTAAACGCAGGTTTGTGGGGCTTGTACACCAAGCCAGAGCTAGGGACTGACTCAGGTTGCAGGCCCTTTGCACAGCAAACCAGAAGCTAGGGACTAAACGAACTCAGGTTGTGGGGCTTGCACACCAAGCCAGAATCTAGGCACTGAACTCAGGTGGCCGGAACCACGGCTTGTACACCAAGCCAGAATCTAGGGGCTGAACTCAGGTTGTGGGGCGTGTACACCAAGCCAGAATCTAGGGACTGAACTCAGGATTGCCGGGCTTGTACACCAAGCAAGAATCTAGGGACTGACTCAGGGTTTGCCGGGCTTGGTAACACAAGCCAGATCTAGGACTGAACTCAGGTTGTGGGACTTAGCAGCAAGTCCCAGAATCTAGGGGACTAACTCGGGTTGTGGGGGCTTTGCACACCAAGCAGAAGTAGGAATGAAACTCAAGGTTTGCCGGGCTTGGTACACAAGCCAGAATCTAGGAACTGAACTCAGGTTGTGGGGCTGTACACCAAGCCAGAATCTAGGGAATGAACTCAGGTTGTGCGGCTTGTTGATGATACCTAACCATGAATAGGACTGAACTCAGGCTTGTCGGCTTGGTGACTAGCCTACCAGTAGGGACTGAACCTCAGGTTGCCGGGCTTGTACACACAAGCCAGAAGCTAGGGACTGAACTCAAGGTTGTAGGGCTATGTGACACCAACCAGAATCAGGCTGAACTCAGGTTTGTGGGGCCTTTGTACACAACCAGAATCTAGGGACTGAACTCAGGTTGGGGGCTTTGTTACACCAAGCCAGAATCTAGGGACTGAACTGCAGGTTGCGGGGCTTGTACACCCAGCCAGAATTAGGGACTGACTCAGGTTGCGGGCTTGTGACACCAAGCCAGAATCTAGGGACTGGAACCTCAGGGTTGCCTGTGGCTTGTACACCAAGCCAGAATCTAGGGACTGAACTAAGGTTGTGGGGCTTGTACACCAAGCCAGAATCTAGGACTGAACTCAGGTTTGTGGGGCTTGTACACCAAGCCAGAATCTAGGGACTTAAACTCAGGTTGCCGGGCTGTACAACAAGCCAGAATCTAGGGACTGAACTCAGGTTGTGGGGCTTGTACACCAAGCCACGAAATCTAGGGACTGAACTCAGGTGTGGGGCGTTGTACACCAAGCCAGAATCCTAGTGGACTGAACTCAGGTTGGGCTTGCCACAGCAAACCAGATCTAGGGACATGAAACTCAGGTTGTGCGGGCTTGTACACCAGCCAGAATCTAGGGACTGAACTAGTTGCCGGGGCTTGTACACCAAAGCCAGAATCTAGGGACTGAACAGCAGGTTGTGGGGGGGGTTGTACACCAAGCCAGAATCTAGGGACTGAACTCAGAGTTGCCGGGCTTGTACACACAAGCCAGATCTAGGGACTGAACTCATGGTTGTGGGGCTTGTACACCAAGCCAGAATCTAGGGACTGAACTCAGGTTGTCGGGCTTGTAACACCAAGCCAGTAATCTAGGGAACTGAACTCAGGTTGCCAGCTGTAGCAACCAGAACTAGCCGGATAATCTTGCATGCTGCGCAACGATCGAATTGAACTCAGGTTGGGTGGCACCAGTCGGCTAACTGTTGGTACACCAAGCCAGAATCTAGGGACTGAACTCAGGTTGCCGGGCTGTACACACAAGCCAAATCTAGGGACTGACTCAGGTTGTGGGGCTTGCACCCAAGCCAGAATCTAGGAGACTGACGACAGGTTGTGGGGCTTATACACCAAGCCAGAATCTAGGGACTGAACTCAGTGTGCGGGCGTTGTAACCAGCAGAATCTAGGGACTGAACTCAGGTTGCCTGTGGCTTGTACACCAAGCGCAGAATTAGGGACTGAACTCAGTTTGTGGGGCTTGTACACCAAGCCAGAATTTAGGGACTGAAACTCAGGTTGCGGGCTTGTCAGCAGAGCGGAAAACCAAGCCAGATCGAGGACTAACGCAGGTGCTGCCTTGCACACCAAGCCGAATCTAGGACTGACAATCAGGTTGGGGCTTGCTCAGCCAAAGCCAGAATCTAGGGATCGAACTCAGGTTGTTGGGCTTGTACACCAAGCCAGAACTTAGGGACTGAACTCAGGTTGCGGGCGTGTACACCAAGCCAGAATCTAGGGACTGAACAGGTTGGTTGGGGCTTGCGACACCAAGCCAGAATCCTAGGGAAAAAAACTGAATCAGGTTGTGGGGCTATGTACACAAGCCAGAATCTAGGGACTGAAATCAGGTTGCCGGGCTTGACACCAAGCCAGAATCTAAGGGAACTGAAACGTTGCCGGGCTTGACACCAAGCCAGAAACTAGGGACTGAAACTCAGGTGGTGCGGGCTTGTAACCAAGCCAGAACTAGGGACTGAACTCAGGTTGGCCGGGCTTGCACCCAAGCCAGAATCTAGGACTGAACTCAGGTTGGGGCTTGTACACACAAGCCAGAATCTAGGGAACTGAACTCGGTTGCCGGCCTTGTACACCAGCCAGAAATCTAGGGACTGAAATCGAGGTTGCCTGGGCTTGCACAGCAAACCAGAATCGAGGGACGTAAACCGGTTTGCTTGCCTGGCTTGCACAGCAAACCAGAATCTAGGGACTAAACTCAGGTTGCCGGGCTTGCACAGCAAACCAGAATCTAGGGACTGAACTGAGGTTGTGGGGCTTGTACACCAAGCCAGAATCTAGGGAATGAACTCAGGTTGCGGGCTTGTACACCAAGCCAGAATCTAGGGACTGAACCAGGTTGTGGGGCTTGTACACAAGCCAGAATCTAGGGACTGAACTCCAGGTTGTGGGGCTTGACACCAAGCCAGAATCTAGGACTGAACTCAGGTTGGGGGCTTTGTACACCACAGTCTAGGGCTGACTCAGTTGGGGGGCTTGACACCAAGCAGAATATAGGGACTGAACTCAGGTTGCCGGGCTTGTACACCAAGCCAGAATCTAGGGACTGAACTCAGGTTGTGGGGCTTGACACCAAGCCAGAATCTAGGACTGAACTCAGGTTGGGCTTTACACAAGCCAAATCTAGGGACGAACTCAAGGTTGTGGGGCTTGTACAACAAGCCAGAATCTAGGGACTGAAACTAGGTTGTGGGGCTTGCACACCAAGCAGAATCTAGGGACTGAACTAGGTTGTGGGGCTTGTCACACCAAGCCAGAATCTAGGGACTGAACTCAGGTTGTGGGGCTTGTACACCAAGCCAGAACTAGGGACTGAACTCAGGTTGTGGGGCTTGTACACCAAGCCAGAATCTAGGACTGAACTCAGGTTGTGGGGCTTGTACACCAAGCAGAATCTAGGGACTGAACTCAGGTTGCCGGGCTTGCACCAGCAAACCAGAATCTGAGGGACTGAACTCAGGTTTGTGCGGGCTTGCACACAAACCAAATCTAGGGACTAACTCGTTGAGGCTTGCACCAAACCAGAATCTAGGGACTGAACTCAGGTTGTGTGGCTTGTACACCAACCAGAATCTAGGGACTGAACCAGGTGTGGGGCTTGTACACCAAGCCAGATCTAGGGACTGAACTCAGGTTGCGGGCTTACAGACAACCAGAATTAGGGACTAAACTCAGGTTGCCGGGCTTGCACACAAACCAGAATCTAGGGACTAAACTCAGGTTGTCGGCTTGCACAGCACAGAATCTAGGGACTGAACTCAGTTTGGGGCTTGTACACCAAGCCAGAATCTAGGGACGGAACTCAGGTTGCCGGGCTTGTACACCAAGCCAGAAATGGGGACTGAACTCAGGTTGTGGGGCTTGTACACCAAGCCAGAATCTGGGGACTGAACTCAGGTTGCCGGGCTTGCACAGCAAACCAGAATCTAGGACTGAACTCAGTTGTGTGGGCTTGTACACCAAGCCAAAATCTAGGACTGAACTCAGGTGTGGGGCTTGTAAACCAAGCCAGAATCTAGGGACTGAACTAGGTTGCCGGGCTTGCACACCACGCCAGAATCTAGGGACTGAATCAGGTTGCCGGGCTTGCACACAAAACCAAATCTAGGACTGAACTCAGGTTGGCCGGCTTGACACAAGCAAATCTAGGGACTGAACTCAGGTTGTGGGGCGTGTACACCAAGCCAGAATCTACGGACTGAACTCAGGTTGTGGCTAGCAATCTGACTGACCACGATAGCCAGAATCTAGGGACTGAAACCAGGTTTGGGGCTTGTACACCAAGCCAGATATAGGGACTGAACTCAGGTTGTGGGGCTTGTACACCAAGCCAGAATCTAGGGACTAACTCAGGTTGTGGGCTTGTACACCAAGCCATAATCTAGGGACTGAACTCAGGTTGCGGGCTTGCACCAAGCCAGAATCTAGGGAATGAACTCAGGTTGTGGGGCTTTACACCACCAGAATCTAGGCTGAACCAGTTGTGGGGCTTGTACACCAAGCAGATCTAGGGACTGAACTCAGGTTGCCGGCTTGCACAGCAACCAGAACCTAGGGACTAACTCAGCGGGCTTGGACACCAAGCCAGAACTAGGGACTGAACTCAGGTTGGGGGGCTTGTACACCACAGCCAGAATCTAGGGACTGAACTCAGTTTGTGGGCTTGTACACCAAGCCAGAATCTAGGGACTGAACTCAGGTTGTGGGCTTGTAGCACAAGCCAGAATCTAGGGACTGAACCAGGTTGGGCGGCTTAACACCAGAATCTAGGGACTGAACTCAGGTTGTGGGCTTGTACACCAACCAGAATCTAGGGACTGAACTCAGGTGCCGGGCTTGCTACACCAAGCCAGAATCTAGGGACTTGAACTCAGGTTGTGGGGTTGAACACCAAGCCAGAATCTAGGGACTGAACTCAGGTTTGTCGGGCTTGTACACCAAGCCAGAATTAGGGACTGAACTCAGTTGTGGGCTTGTACTACCAAGCCAGAATCTAGGGACTAGAACTCAGGTTGCCAGGCTGTGCACGCAAACCAGAATCTAGGGACTGAACTCAGGTTGTGGGGCTTGACACCAAGCCAGAATCGAGGGACTGAACTCAGGTTGCCGGGCTGTACACCAAGCCAGAATCTAGAGGGACTGAACTCAGGTTGCGGGGCTTGACACCAAGCCAGATCTAGGGACTGAACTCAGGTTGCCGGCTTTTACACCAAGCCAGAATCTAGGGACTGAACCAGGTTGTCGCCGGGCTTGTACACAAACCAGAATCTAGGGACTGAACTCAGGTTGTGGCTTGACACAACCAGAATCTAGGGACTGAACTAGGTTGTGGGGCTTGCACACCAAGCCAGAATCTAGGGACTGAACTCAGGTTGTGGGGCTTGTACACCAAGCCAGAATCTAGGGACTGAACCAGGTTTGGGGCTTGTACACCAAGCCAGAATCTAGGGACTGACTCAGGTTGTGGGCTTGTACACCAAGCCCGAATCTAGGGACTGAACTCAGTTGGGGCTGTCACACAAGCCAGAATCTAGGGACTGAAACCTCAGGTTGGGGCTTGTACACAAGCCAGAATCTAGGGACTGACTCAGGTTGTGGGGCTTGTACACCAAGCCAGAATCTAGGGACTGAACTCAGGTTGTGGGCTTGTACACCAAGCCACAGACTAGGGACTGAACTCAGGTGTGGGGCTTGTACACCAAGCCAGAAATCTAGGGACTGAACTCTAGGTTGTGGGGCTTGTACACCAAGCCAGAATCTAGGGACTGAACCTCAGGTGCCGGGCTTGTACACCAAGCCAGAATCTAGGGACTGAACCTAGGTTGCGGGCTTGTACACCAAGCCAGAAGCTAGGGAACTGAACTCAGGTTGTGGGGCTTGTACACCAAGCCAGAACTAGGGACTGAACTCAGGTTGCCGGCCTTGCACAGCAAGCCAATCTAGGGACTAACTCAGGTTTGCGGGCTTGTACACAAGCCAGAATCTAGGGACTGAACTCAGGTTGGGGGCTTGTACACCAAGCCAGAATCGAGGGACTGAACTCAGGTTGTGGGGCTTGTACACCAGGCCAGAAGCTCAGGGACTGAACTCAGGTTGTGGGGGCTTGTACACCAAGCCAGAATCTAGGGACTGACTCAGGTTGCGGGCTTGTACACAAGCCAGAATCTAGGGACTGAACTCAGGTTGCCGGGCTTGTACACCAAGCCAGAATCTAGGGACTGAACTCAGGTTGTGGGCTTGTACAACCAAGCCAGAATCTAGGGACTGAACTAGGTTGTCGGCTTTGTACACCAAGCAAGAACTATGGACTGACGAACTCAGGTTGTGGGCTTGTACACCAAGCCAGAATCTAGGGGACTGAACTCAGGTGTGCCGGGCTGACAGTACTCAGGGATAACTCAGGTGCCGGGCTTGAGTCATGGGATGAACTCAGGTTGTGCCGGGCTTGTACACCAAGCCAGAATCTAGGGACTGAACTCAGGTTGTGGGCTTGAACACCAAGCCAGAATCTAGGACTGAACTCAGTGTTCCCGGGCTTGACACCAGGCCAGAATCTAGGGACTGAACTCAGGTTGTGGGGCTTGTACACCAAGCCAGAATCTAGGGACTGAACTAAGGTTGTGGGGCTTGTACACCAAGCCAGAATCTAGGGACTGAACTCAGGTTGTGGGGCTTGTACACCAAGCCAGAATCTAGGGACTGAACTCAGGTTGCCGGGCTTGCACACCAAGCCAGAATCTAGGGACTGAACTCAGGTTGTGGGGCTTGTACACCAAGCCAGAATCTAGGGACTGAACTCAGGTTGCCGGGCTTGCACAGCAAACCAGAATCTAGGGACTAAACTCAGGTTGCCTGGCTTGCACAGCAAACCAGAATCTAGCGACTAAACTCAGGTTGCCGGGCTTGCTCAGCAAACCAGAATCTAGGGACTGAACTGAGGTTGTGCGGCTTGTACACCAAGCCAGAATCTAGGGACTGAACTCAGGTTGCCGGGCTTGTACACCAGCCAGAATCAGGACTGACTAGGTTGTGGGGCTTGCACACCAAGCCAGAATCTAGGGACTGACTCAGGTGTGGGGCTAGTACACAAAGCAGATCTAGGACTGGATCAGGTTGCCGGCTTGTATACCAAGCAAGAATCTAGACTGAATCAGGTTGCCGGGCTTGCACACCAAGCCAGAATCTAGGGACTGAACTCAGGTTGTGGGGCTTGCACACCAAGCCAGAATCTAGGGACTGAACTCAGGTTGCCGGGCTTGTACACCAAGCCAGAATCTAGGGACTGAACTCAGGTTGCCGGGCTTGTACACCAAGCCAGAATCTAGGGACTGAACTCAGGTTGCCGGGCTTGATACACCAAGCCAGAATCTAGGGACTGAACTCAGGTTGTCGGGCTTGCACAGCAAACCAGAATCTAGGGACTAAACTCAGGTTGCCTGGCTTGCACAGCAAACCAGAATCTAGGGACTAAACTCAGGTTGCCGGGCTTGCACAGCAAACCAGAATCTAGGGACTAAACTAGGTTTGTGGGGCTGTAACACAAGCCAGAATCTAGGGGATAGAACTCAGGTTGCCGGGCTTGTCACAACCAGAATCTAGGGACTGAACTCAGGTTGGGGGCTTGTACATCAAGCCAGAATCTAGGGACTGAACTCAGGTTGGTGGGGGCTTGACACCAACCAGAATCTAGGGACTGAACTCAGGTTGTGGGGCTTGTACACCAAGCCAGAATCTAGGGACTGAACTCAGGTTGTGGGGCTTGTACACCAAGCCAGAATCTAGGGACTGAACTCAGGTTGCCGGGCTTGTACACCAAGCCAGAATCTAGGGACTGAACTCAGGTTGTGGGGCTTGTACACCAAGCCAGAATCTAGGGACTGAACCTAGGTTACCGGGCTTGTACACCAAGCCAGAATCTAGGGACTGAACTCAGGTTGTGGGGCTTGTACACCAAGCCAGAATCTAGGGACTGAACTGAGGTTGTGGGGCTTGCACACCAAGCCAGAATCTAGGGACTGAACTGAGGTTGTGGGGCTTGCACACCAAGCCAGAATCTAGGGACTGAACTGAGGTTGTGGGTCTTGTACACCAAGCCAGAATCTAGGGACTGAACTCAGGTTGCCGGGCTTGCACACCAAGCCAGAATCTAGGGACTGAACTCAGGTTGTGGAGCTTGTACACCAAGCCAGAATCTAGGGACTGAACTCAGGTTGCCGGGCTTGCACAGCAAACCAGAATCTAGGGACTAAACTCAGGTTGCTGGGCTTGCACAGCAACCAGAATCTAGGGACTAAACTCAGGTTGCCGGGCTTGCACAGGAAACCAGAATGTAGGGACTGAACTCAGGTTGTGGGGCTTGTACACCAAGCCAGAATCTAGGGACTGAACTCAGGTTGTGGGGCTTGTACACCAAGCTAGAATCTAGGGACTGAACTCAGGTTGCCGGGCTTGCACAGCAAACCAGAATCTAGGGACTAAACTCAGGTTGCCGGGCTTGCACAGCAAACCAGAATCTAGGGACTAAACTCAGGTTGCCAGGCTTGCACAGCAAACCAGAATCTAGGGACTGAACTCAGGTTGTGTGGCTTGTACACCAAGCCAGAATCTAGGGACTGAACTCAGGTTGTGGGGCTTGTACACCAAGCCAGAATCTAGGGACTGAACTCAGGTTGCCGGGCTTGCACAGCAAACCAGAATCTAGGGACTAAACTTAGGTTGCCGGGCTTGCACAGCAAACCAGAATCTAGGGACTAAACTCAGGTTGTCGGGCTTGCACAGCAAACCAGAATCTAGGGACTGAACTCAGGTTGTGGGGCTTGTACACCAAGCCAGAACTAGGGACTGAACTCAGGTTTGGTGGCCTTGTACACCAAGCCAGAATCTAGGGACTGAACTCAGGTTGTGGGGCTTGTACACCAAGCCAGAATCTAGGGACTGAACTCAGGTTGCCGGGCTTGCACAGCAAACCAGAATCTAGGGACTGAACTCAGGTTGTGGGGCTTGTACACCAAGCCAGAATCTAGGGACTGAACTCAGGTTGTGGGGCTTGTACACCAAGCCAGAATCTAGGGACTGAACTCAGGTTGCCGGGCTTGCACACCACGCCAGAATCTAGGGACTGAACTCAGGTTGCCGGGCTTGCCAACAGCAAACCAGAATCTAGGGACTAAACTCAGGTTGCCAGGCTTGCACAGCAAACCAGAATCTAGGGACTGAACTCAGGTTGTGGGGCTTGTACACCAAGCCAGAATCTAGGGACTGAACTCAGGTTGTGGGGCTTGTACACCAAGCCAGAATCTAGGGACTGAACTCAGGTTGTGGGGCTTGTACACCAAGCCAGAATCTAGGGACTGAACTCAGGTTGTGGGGCTTGTACACCAAGCCAGAATCTAGGGACTGAACTCAGGTTGCCGGGCTTGCACAGCAAACCAGAATCTAGGGACTAAACTCAGGTTGTCGGGCTTGCACACCAAACCAGAATCTAGGGACTGAACTCAGGTTGGCGGGCTTGCACACCAAACCAGAATCTAAGGACTGAGCTCAGGTTGCCAGGCTTGCACACCAAACCATCTTGCCTGCCCCAAATAAAGACATTTTTAAAGATAAACTAAGAGAATTGTTTCCAGTAGACTTGCACTACGGAAAATGTTGTGAGACTTGTTTTTTTTTTTTTTTTTTTTTTTTTTTTTTTTTTTTTTTTTTAGTCTTTTTGAGACAGGGTCTCCCTGCAGCCCCAGCTGTCCTGGAACTCACTCTGTAGACCAGGCTGGCATTGAACTCACAAAGATCCACCTGCCTTTGCCTCCCAAGTGCTAGGATTAAAGGTGTGTGCCACCACGCCGGGCTGTGAGACTTTTTTACAGTACAGCAGGATGATATTGCAATTTTAATCTGCAGGAGGAAATAAAGCACTAAAATGGACATGAATAAATATGTGTAGCACAGAAAACTACATGCGTCCCCCTATGATTTATTTGAAAAGCATATTATTGATAATGGCAAAATCTCCCTGTATTCTGAGGTTTACAACACACACATATATATGTGACAATAACAGTAAAAAGTAAAAGGTGAGAAAAGTCAACCAGACTGTTGCAATGTTCTGATAGCTTGTGAGTGTTAGCTCTAAGTCAACTGTAACCAATTAACAATTGTAGTAGTCATTGTATATAGACTGATCTATTAAAGATTTATAATACCTAGAGTAACCACTAAAAAAAAAAGCTAAAAATTTAGCCAAATTAGCAGAATTCTCACAACTGTGCTTATTATTATTATTATTATTATTATTATTTTGGTCTTTTTGAGACAGGGTCTCCCTGTAGCTCCAGCTGTCATGGAACTCACTATGTAGACCAGGCTGGCCTTGAACTCACAAAGATCCACCTGCCTCTGCCTCCCAAGTGCTAGGATTAAAGGCATGTGCCACCACACCTGGCCATGTGCATATTATTTTTAATATCCATTTACACATAACAGAAGTGAAGCTTAGAAAGGCTGAGAAACCTGTAAGAATTTTAACTACATTTTGCTATCTCAGAGCCCATGCTCTTAGCCAGCCTTTGCTTTGCCTCCATGGGTACGCTGTGAGTTGAGACAGATGAGAAATGAGGCGGGATTAGAAAAGGAGGCCTGATGAGAGCAGCCCAGGACACAGCCTAACCAGGACACGGACCCTCCAGAACACTTGTTCTGTCCACTGGCTCTTCTCATAAGCTCCTGCAGACGATGCTTAGAAAAGATTCTTGTTTATTGGAGCGTCAATTAGCATTTTACAGTAAGGGTTGAGGTGACATGAGGTTAACACCATGGCTTAAAGGCTGGCACTATATAATACCAACTTTGCAGTGAGGATCCGACTCAATACAAAAGGCAGAGAAGAGAATGCATACCGTGGGGAGATTACCACAGACCAGGAGAAAGGACACAGGCAGAGGGTGAGTCTAGGGAGAGGAAAGGAATGGCTGACAGAAGTGGAAAGAGAGAGGGAAGCCCTCCAGGGCACAGAGGGCGCCGAGAAGGTCCCTCAGGTGATCTACCCCTGCTTCTCGGCTGGACTTGGTCTCCAGGGCACAGAGGGTGCTGAGAAGGCCCCTCAGGTGATCTGCCCCTGCTTCTCACTGGACGTGGTCTCCAGGGCACAGAGGGCGCTGAGAAGGCCCCTCAGGTGATCTGCCCCTGCTTCTCACTGCACTTGGCCTCCAGGGCAGAGAGGGCACTGAGAAGGCCCCTCAGGTCATCTACCCCTGCTTCTCACTGCACTTGGCCTCCAGGGCACAGAGGGTACTGAGAAGGCCCCTCGGGTCATCTACCCCTGCTTCTCACTGGACGTGGTCTCCAGGGCACAGAGGGCACTGAGAAGGCCCCTCAGGTGATCTACCCCTGCTTCTCACTGCACTTGGCCTCCAGGGCACAGAGGGCGCTGAGAAGGCCCCTCGGGTCATCTACCCCTGCTTCTCGGCTGGACTTGGCCTCCTTCCTCCAGAGGATAGTGGTGAACTCTGAAGCATTTCTAAGTCTTCAAAACCCAGGAGTGGGTGAGGGTTTGCCTGATGCCTACATGGGCCTGTGGTGGCATGTGCCAGGAATGCTGCTCAATCCCTCACCACAGAGAACTACCCTCCCCAAATGGCAATGGGGCTGAGGCTGGGAACATCATGGGGAGGATAAACCGGAGGTCCCCAGGGCCAGTCAGACAGGGCCAGATGTACTCGGTTTGTCCCCCTGTGGTGTTCTTTTCCCTTAAACATTTTGAGTGAGTGTGTGTGGTATATATGTGTAGGATATGCACACATGTGCACACATGAGCAGAGGCCAGAGGACGGTAGCCCTGCTCTATCACTCTCTGACTCAATTTTTGGAGACAACTTCTCTCACTGAACCTGGAGCTAGGCTGGCGGGCAGCAAGCTCCAGTCATCCTCCCATCTCTGTCCCCATGAGACCCTGCTTGTGGCTGCTCTGGGCACTGGAAAGCATGTGGTCCTCATGCTTATGCAGCAAGAGGGTTTACCTACTAAGCCATCTCCCAGCCCTATACAGACATTTTTAGATCAAGAAAGAGCCCCATTAAGATGATCCAGATATTGGGACTAGAGAGATGGCTTAGTGGTTAAGAATGCCGGCTTCTCTTGCAGAAGACCTGGGTTTTGTTCCCAGCACCTCCATGATGCTAACAACCATCCAAACTTCTAGTTCCAGGGTATCCAATGCCCTCTCCTGACCTCCACCAGCACCACACACATTTGGTACATTCATATACATGCAGATAAAACATAATTTTTTTAAATTAAAAAAGAACACAGTCCAGATGTGAGGTATCTTGAAAGGTCTGCCAGCCCCTAGGCCACATTTCTCCAAAGCAACATCTAACTGTAACTGGTTGGTCTTCTCTCTGTCTTTTGTGCAAGGTTCATCTTCTGTCTAGTCACTGAGCCTGGAACCAGGCACTGTTTATCTATGGGCTTGCACTGTCACCTTTCTAGGAGCAGAAATCCAGAGTCAGTCCTAATTTTATGGGAGTTCTGTCTTCGCACATAGGCCTACTTGCTAGAATTAAAACCTACACACAGCACTTTTGTGGCCATTCACAGATAAAGTAGTTTTGCTTCCAGTTGAGGTGAACCGAGGTGATGCTCCGCCTTCTGGCTTCAGCTCTCACACAGTCATCAAGGCTCCCGTGGTACTGTCAGTGCCACGATTTTTCCATTCTTTCTGGTGACTTTGCTATTTAAATGCCTCCTAGGGCACAGCAGGGGAAGCAGAGTGCAGGGAAGTGTCCCCAGCTCCCACCGTCACTCTGGCATCCACCAGAAGAGTGGGCAGGTCTCAGCAGCCTGGAATATATCTGCCTTGCTGAAGGTTCTGGCATTAGTCTGTTCTTTCCAGAACATTTCTGGAAAATTCTTTATCTTCATGGGAAGGCTTAACTCTCTTGAAATAGAAGTCCTGACACTTTCTTATTCCTCAAACAAGAAAAAACACTGAAGGATGCTAATGCTTAATTACACTGTTTGGCATGGCTTATGGGCAGAGTTCTCCACCCTCTGAAACAGCAGACTGTTCTTTAAAATTTCCAATTTGCCATAGAAGCAGTTGTAGATGAATAGATTGCATCCAAGTATTCAAATGTGGGTTAAAAAAACAAGCCAGCCCACATTACATATAGGAGGAATTCACTTTTTAACGGCTAGTTAAGGATTTCTATAAGCATATATTAACTATATATGTATAGTTTATGATATATCCATACATATGTATAACATATTTTGATCAGACTCACCACCGTCCTCTCTGTCCCTGCTCTGCTCCTGGTCATCTCCTTCCCCTTCTCTTTCACCTCTTTTTGAATCTTTTTTTTTGTGACACAGTGAGTTTAATTAGGGTTGTATATCAGCTACTTTTCTGTGGCTGTCATAAAACACCATGACCAAGGTAACACAGAAGGAAGAGTTTATTTGGCTTATGGGTCCATAGGGGTAAGAGAGTCCATCATGGCTCGGAGGCTCGGCAGGAGGCAACCAGAAAGCTGAGCATATTCAAGTAGGCACAGGAAGCAGCGAGAAAAGTGGAGCCGGGACAGGGCTAAGAACTCCTAAGGCCACTCCCAGTGACACACTTCCTCCAGAGAGGCCACATCTCTTCAGCCTCACACAACACCAGGGTGTGACTGGGACAAAGTGCTCAAACACTGGGAGCCTATTGGGGACATTCTCATTCAAACCTTCACATGTTGCCTACCACAGCATGGGAGAGAGGTTATTTGCAGGAGCACTGGCAACTCAGCAGTAGTTGCAGCACTGAAGTAAATGTCTCTCACTCGCCCAGGAGCCATTAACAGCTTAGAAACCCACGGGGAGGGGCAGGGCTCAGAAGCCGCTCTCTTCCACGATAAATGTTGATGGGCCATGTTTCTTGTTTTGTTTTGTTTTTAGAATTCCAGGTAAACAACAAGGAGCTGTTGCTGTTGTTTGGTTGTTTTTTCCCTGAGGTAACAGGAAGAAAGAACCAAGATTATTCTTGGAAATTTCCCCCAATTCCTATCAATATAAAGTCAGATTGACAATACTGGGGTTTTAATTCACTACTTCTTTTCTTGGAGACTATTCAAATAGCTTACTTGTATTTAAGAAAGAATTGTTCTTTTGAAAAATATACCTGCATTTCTACTGTTTGCTTTTAAGAATCCTTCTCCCAAGCAGGGCATGGTGGCACATGCCTTTGATCCTAGCACTTGGGAGGCAGAGGCAGGCGGATCTTTGTGAGTTAAAGGCCAGCCTGGTCTACAGAGTGAGTTCCAGAACAGCTGAGGCTACAGGGAGACCCTGTCTCAAAAAGACCAAAAAAAAAAAAAAAAAGAATCCTTCTCCCTAACATGCTTTGTAATATGTCTAAGGGGAGCTATGTTCTATGGGGAGCTATGTTCTATAAGACTTCAGGCAGAGAGCAACTTGTGTGTGCTACATACAGCAGAAGCTGCGCTGTGGGGAGCCACAGGGGATGGTAAACCTAGCAGCACTCTAGTTCACAAGACCGACACACCAAAAAAAAGTGATTCGGAATTAGTTTTCGTTTTGTTCTAATTTTCTTAAAATGTATTTATTTGGGCCAGAGAGATGGCTCAGTGGTTAAGAGCACTGGCTGCTCCTACAGAGGGCCTGGGTTCAGTTCCCAGAACCCACATGGTGGCTAGCAACTGTCCATAGCTCTAGTTCCAGGGGATTCAATGTCTTTTTCTGGCTTCTGTGGGTACTGTATGCCCATAGTGCACCTCCACACATTCAGGCAAAACACTCATACACATAAAATAATAAAATTAAAAGTGTTTATGGATAAAAAAACCTCTTGGTAGGTTAACCAGGCTCCAGTAGATGCACCCACACTGAAGAGTATGTGGGGACACTAGACTCGTGTGTGTGTGTGTGTGTGTGTGTGTGTGCTTGTAATTGAGTACATTAATTTGAGTGGAAGCAGCAAGGGGAAGTATGTATTGAGGAAGGGATCTAAATGCCAGCAAATTATATTGAATGAAAAAAACACAAAAATTCAATTAAAAATGTTAAAAACAAAATACCCAGGACCAGCAGAGTGGCTCAGTTGTCACCAACCTTGATGACCTGGGTTCAGTCTTTGGTACTCACATGGTAGAAGGAGGGAGCTTACTCCTGCTAGCTGTCCTCTGGCCTTCACACATGCACTGTGGCACACATGGAGCATATGTGTGCACAGACAGACAGACAGACAGACGTGCACAAGTGCACACACATACATTTAGAAATTAAAACAAGAGGTTGAAAATATGATTCAGTGGAACAGAGCAGGCACTGTTCTTGCAGGGGACAGGAGTTGGATTCCCAACACCCACATCAGGTAACTCAAAAACACCTGTAACTTCAGCTGCAGGGGATCAACGCACACACAAACCCCACATGTGCACTTAATTAAAAATAAAATAACTTGCTGGGCATGGTGGCACATGCCTTTAATCCTAGCACTTGGGAGGCAGAGGCAGGTGGATCTCTGTGAATTCAAGGCCAGCCTGGTCTACATAGTGAGTTCCAGGCCAGCTGGGGCTACAGGGAGACCCTGTCTCAAAAAGACCAAAATAAAATAAAATAAAATAATTAAAAAAATTAAAACAAAAAAAGGGAAAGAGAAGGGAATAAGAAAGCGTAGCCAGGAGAGCATGATCACAGTGTGATTCTGTCGAAAAAAAAAATAAAACAAAGGTGAAAGAAAGTATTTATGGATAAAAATAGCAATTCAAAAGATAAGAAGAAAATGGCAGACAGTCCAATGGAAAAGTGGTCAAATGATGGCAGACCAAGAGGCTGTTCAAGTGACCAGAAAATATGTGGGGCAGACAGGACATCACTATACATCCATCAGGACAGCTAAGATGAAAGACAAATAAAAACAAGTGTTGATGATAACAAGGATGCTGGCAGGATGCACTGTGGTACCGCCATCTGGTAACGCTGTTTTGCAGCCCAGTGATAATGGTGAGCACATAGGGGTCCCAATGCAGAGCGGTTCCTCTTTTAGGATTATACCCAACAGAATGCTTACCTGGTGCACAAAAGACAAGTACTAAAATGTTTGTAGCTATGCAACTCATAATATCCCTAAACTGAAAGCTATCCAAAAGCTAACCAATGCTAGAACTGTGGCCTATTCATAAGATGTGACACTATACAACAGTGAGCATGAATGATGTAAAACTACCTGTAGTAATTTGAATGAGTCCAGCAAACATATAGTTGAACAAAAGAACCCATGTATAAGTGCAGGTGTATAATGACATTTATTTTTTATTTTCTTTTTTTTTTTTTTTTTTTTGTTCTTTTTCGAGACAGGGTCTCCCTGCAGTCCCAGCTGTCCTGGAACTCACTCTGTAGACCAGGCTGGCCTTGAACTCACAAAGATCCACCTGCCTCTGCCTCCCAAGTGCTAGGATTAAAGGCGTGCGCCACCATGCCCGGCTTATTTTCTTTTTTTATTTCATTTATTTCCGTATGTGTATGAATGTACTGTCTGCATGCAAGTCTGTGCACCCATGTCGTGCAACGCCGCGGAGGTCAGAAGACGGTGTCGGACTCCCCTGGAACTGGAGTTCTCAGACAGCTCTCGGCCGCCATGTGGGTGCTGGGGATCGAACCCGGGTCCTCTGCAAGAGCGGTCGGTGCTCTTAACCGCTAGGCCATTTCTCCAGCCCGTACAATGACATTTAATGATGTACAAAAGCAGGCAAAATTACCATGCATTAGGAGTGGGGGTGGGGCTATCTTTGGCAGGATGGTGTAGTGGGGGGGCTGCTGACTGGAAGGGGACTTGAAGCGCACTTCCCCAGGTGATCTACCATTTCCTGATTCAGTGCTAATACACGGGTGTGATTAGCTGTGAAAATTCTTTGTGCTATACATTCATGATTTCTGCCCTGAAATTTTCTGTGAAAAATTTTTTTTTTGCATTCTAGGCTTAAATAATTTTAGAGATAATTTAAAAAAAACTTTCAGTCTGTTGTAAACTTTAAAAATCCAAAGCAGTGGTTTGCTGGAACTGGCTTATACCAGTTAGTTATCCCAACCCCAAGTTCAGTGATCTCAGACAAGTGGTCTGAAGTCAGCCTAGGCAAATGCCAGGAGTCAAGGGATCTTCATCACACCACTGAATATCACCAGGGCAGCAAAGACTATGACAACAACCCAACATCTGTTTCTCCCACATGAGAAAGGAATCACTGGATGTGGGGAGGCATTTGGCATCTGCAGCGATTATCACCATACAAGGCTGTTACCCAGAGGTAAAGAAGTGCAGGCCAGGCTCACACCCCTACTCTGTTCTCCGAGTGCCCCTGCTCAGAGTGAGAAGGCAGGGGCATAATTTACCCAATTTGTTTTCACTCTGTATCTCTCCCAGTCAAATCATCTTTCTCATTTTGTTTTAGGAAACAAATGGTCAAAACCAGTGTATTAATCCCTTTTGATTTCCCGGGTATCCTTTTCTTTCCTTCCAGGGAAATGACAAAGGGTGTGGTGTACAGAGCCGTTGTGTGGTCATTACTGATGGGCCAATGGAGTGTTCCCTAGAAGGAATGGGGAGGCAATCTCGAAGCCAGTGGGCATCGCCTCCTCTCTCCACCTAGCTGACTTGCTGCTCGCTCTATTCTCTTTCCTTTAATCTGGGTCCAGCAGAGCTATGAAGCCCCCTGGGTACTTCTAAGGCCCAGGTAAGAAAAGGGAACTAGATGCTGCAGCTGTGTGATTTATCATCCTTTGATCTTTCAGTCTTGAAGTTCCTTTGAGAAACTTGGAACAGGAGATGTGGTGTCTTCACAAAGGCAGGGGCACTGGGCAGTTTTATCAAAGAAACCCAGAGAAACATCAATGCACCTAGACCCTAATTACACACGCCACTGACTGAGACCTCAGCTCCCATCTGGTCCTGCAGCCTTATTTTACAGACAAGAAGCTAGAAGTTCAGAGGAATTAAGTGTGTTATCCAAAACGTAGACCCCAAATCCAACAAGGACCACTTTTTAAAGTTTGTAATTCTGTAGGTTCCCCCCCTCCCCCGCCTTGTTGCTTCTTCCTAGGGAAAATAAAAATTAAAAAAACTGATACTCATTTGTTGTGTCTTCGAATCTAGGCAATATAGTTTTACAGCATGTGTTTACACTTGAAAACATATAGTAAAGATTTATTTATATTGAATTATCTGTCAAGAATTTAAAACATGATTCAAGTTTTTGAGAATTTACCCCCCCTCAGGGCTGGATTAGGAAGCACCCAAAGCAGCTTATGGCCTGCCCACCCTTTATTCTGTTTTGGCTGCTCTTCTTGAAGTCATGAGCTGAGTTCTTAGCAAACACCCACTGGTAAGTTTAAGTCCAGGAATCTTGAAACAGAACTTGGGGAAGAAAGAAGTGTCCGTGATGATGGCTGAGCTGTCTCAGCTCTTAGAATGCTGGACCTGGGTGGTGAGCCTGGTCTATTCAGATTAGAATGCTGGACCTGGGTGGTGAGCCTGGTCTATTCAGATTAGCATGCTGGACCTGGGTGGTGAGCCTGGTCTATTCAGATTAGAATGCTGGACCTGGGTAGTGAGCCTGGTCTATTCAGATTAGAATGCTGGACCTGGGTGGTGAGCCTATTCAGATTTCTCATTGTTCTTGGCCAACTTCTGACAAACATGTCTACCTGCATTTGCTGCATAACTTACAAAATGCAAATTTGTACTGGGTATTTTTTAGTCTCAGCTGACCTGGAGCTCGCTCTGTAGACCAGGCTGGCCTTGAACTCACAGAGTTCTGCCTGCCTCTGCCTCCCGAGTGCTGGGATTAAAGGCTTGTGTCACCACACCTGGCACTAAAGATGGTTCTTAGCAGCAATGTAGGTGCTGGGAATCGGACCCGGGTCCTCTGCAAGATCAGTCAGTGCTCTTAACTGCTGAACCATCTCTCCAGCCCCCGTAGTGGGCTCTTTTGCCAAAGTACAAACTAAAGGGAGACTATGGCAAGTAGTCAACAAATGTCCCACAAAATGACTGTCACTAGTGGGCAGGGATTTTAAAATACCCGTTTCTTTTTGTCCACTGCTGCAGTCCTAATCC
The DNA here is from genome assembly GCA_009823505.1 of Rhizomys pruinosus. Classification (NCBI taxonomy): domain Eukaryota; kingdom Metazoa; phylum Chordata; class Mammalia; order Rodentia; family Spalacidae; genus Rhizomys; species Rhizomys pruinosus. The sequence continues at coordinate 520,944 of VZQC01003121.1, read as the reverse complement.
CTATAGTAGTACCAGAACACCAGTGTAAATAGATGAATGATTTTTGAATACCAAGAGCTATTATTCAATGAAGACATGCTAATGCCTGGGATGTTTCAATGACAAGCTCTAGAGCCTGCTTCCCAGCTCTAGCAGGGGGCTGTGCTCCAAGTGAGGACCAGGGCACACAGCAGTTTAATACCTCTCCAAAGACAGTCAAGTAAACAAAAAAGGTGAGGCTTTCTGGCTCTGAAGCCCAGATTTCTTCTCAGAATTCCCTGGCCTCCTTCATTCAGAGGATTGGTATGAGGTCGAGGTCAAGGGTGACCTTCTGTCTCCTGGATCCCTTTCCTTTCTACTTCCTTGCCTTCTTCCTGCTCTGTGAAAAGAACCCTGTGCCTGGCTGCTTGAATCCCCCTCTTCCCAGAGGAGGAAAGCACATGCTCAGGAAACCAGCCATAATAAGCAGTGTGGCCAGTTTCCCCAGGCTTCGTGTAGCACCTGCCAATGTAGTTATACAACCAGGGTGAACACCGGGAGTATTCGGAAGCACCCACCGCCACTCATTCATTCTCTCACCTGATCCTAGGCAGAGATTATTTAAAAGGAAATAATATCTCACATTAAAAGAATCATTCTGGGGCTGGAGAGATGGCCTAGCGGTTAGGAGCACTGACCGCTCTTGCAGAGGACCTGGGTTTGATCCCCAGCACCCATATGGCGGCCGAGAGCCGTCTGAAACTCCAATTCCAGGAGAACTCCAGTTCCGGGGGAATCCGAGACCCTCTTCTGACCTCCGCGGCGTTGCACGACAGGGGTGCACAGACTTGCATGCGGACAGTACATTCATACACATACAGAAATAAATAAAATTAAAAAAAAATCTTATAAAAAAAAAATAAAAGAATCATTCTGATCTGGCTCTGGCCCAAGGGCTTTGTGTCTAGCATTCTTGTGTTAGCTACCTTTGCACTGATGTGATGAATACATGATATAAACAACTTAAAGGGAGGAATTATTTCTTTTAGCTTATAGTTCCAGTGGATTTGGCCTGTGATGATTACCTGGTCCCATGCACTTGGGCAGTCATCATGGCCGCAGGAATGTGGTGGAAGAGACTGTTCAGTCCCTAGTGGACATGAAGCAGAGGGCAAGGAAGGGACTGGGGGCCAGGTATAACTTTCATAGGCATGCCCCCGGGATCTACTTCTGCCAGCTAGACCAACCTCCTGAAGTTTTCACAAAAATCCAAAATAGCGCCACCTGCTGGAGTCCTAGGCTTTAACATATGATTCTATGGCAGACATTTCACATTCAAATCCTAATTCCCCACATGACAGTTCTTGGAGGTAGGATCTGTGATAATTTTCTTTTCTCGGATGAGAAAATGCAGGCATAGGGAGCAAAGAGACTTATCCAATTCGGTCACAGCTAACCACCATATCTCTCCATAATCAACAAGACCCACAGTCTCCACTCCTCCCTTGTGCTTCTTGAGTTGCAGTAGACCCGGTAACAGAACCCTAGCCCGGTACTGGTAAACCACCTGATAGACTGGCAGTCCTTGCTACAGTTTTATCAGGAAAAGTCCTCTTCAGCTGGGCTCTAGTCCTTTGGTCCTAACTCTCATTCTCATACTTGTCATAAAAAGACTTGACCAGAGACCAATTTTAGGCCTTCTACCATGTTCATTCTATTTCCCACTGTCTGTCAATCTGAATTTCTGCTATGAATTTCACATTCTCCTAGTCATCTATAGTGTCAAAATGGTTGTAATTTGTGATCAGTCAATAAGACATTGATCTATCCACTGCATAATGGCAAAATGACCATGTATATTTAGGAGCTGGGTAGATGGAGTCTCATGATTCCCACAGGTGACACACTGGCCAAGATAAGAAGATTCAGGATTTGAGGTGAGGCTGCTGTGACCTATCACTCTTAAATCCCGGCCCTCAGTCTCAGCTTCAATAAGCACAAAGCCCCACTAAGCTGATTCTAATGAGCTGTTCTACTAAATAAGAGGACAGTTCACAATGGGAAAGACACTGAATGAGATTACATTTATAGCAAAGTTCACTCACCAAGTCCTGCTCCAGCAACAGCTGCTTCAATATTAGAAGAGTTCTCAGAAGCATCTGGGATTGAAAATGGCCACATTCCATTATCTATGTAAGCATTATCCAGTCCTCTTCCTGGGCATATAAAAGTGCTTTGCTTGTGTAATCAAACTAGAAATCTCACTTATTGTATGAACTTCTCAGCTGAGCAGCTGATAAACCTAGAACATTATACCTGCTAAACAGACACTGATCTCAGGAGCATCAAACTTGAGTTAACAGCAAGAAGAGGTAAGTGAAGCCTTAAGGTATTACAGTTAAGATGGGCTCTGAATATATACCACCTGAATTCCTTATCCTACCCAGGAGGTAAAATACAGCAGGACTACATGGACAGCAGTGAGCACAGCACGCAAGAAACACAAAAGATATCAACAAACACTGAAGGGAACTGACCTTCAAATCCAATATCCGTAAATTTTATGCCAGAATTTCAGAGATATAAAGTAGCTACAAACCTTCTGGGATTCACAATAACCAAGATGCAGAAACAAGTTAAATGTTCACTGATGGATGAACAGAAAAAGAAAAATGCAGTACGTAAACAGGAACTCAGCCTTATAAAAGGAGATTCTTCCATTTGCCATAACATGGATGGACCTAGAGACATTATTCTAAATGAAATAAACCAGATGCAAAAGGAAGTATACTGCAGAGTCTCACTTGTAGGTGGGGAAAGGTCAAATATGCAGAAATGGAAAATAAAACCTTGGTTACTACAGTGAGGGGATCTTGAAGAGATGAAGGTCAAGTCACATGACGTGGCAGATGTGAATGTACAAGTGAGTCAGGAACCTGGCTCACAGCATGAGAACAACAGCTAGGAAACTGCATTACTTTAGGGAATTGGGCTAATGAGGAGATTTTAGCTGCACTCGTAAAAAAAAAAAAGTAACTGTGAGATGAGAGGAATATTTATCAGAGTCATGACAGTAACCACTGAATTATCCATATGTGTTCCATAACATCATGTTGTAAACCCACAATTTATACTTGAGGATGTAATCAAAAAGTAAAATAACACCCTGGGTTAATTTTTGATGACTATTTCACAATACCCTTGAAAACTTATAGAAAATATAATAATTAATAACAACCTAAATCTGAATAAAAAATTTAAGACTTTAAACAAAGCTGGGCATGGTGGTATATACTTATAATACAAAGACACACACATCTGGTGCAGAACGACTGTCATGAGGTCATGGCCATCCTGAGCTGTAGAGCAAGACTCTGTCTCAAAATAAAAAGAGAATTAACACTCGGGAGGCAGAGGTAGGCGGAGCTCTGTGAGTTCAAGACTAGCCTCTTCTACAAAGTGAGTTCCAGGACAGCTGGAGCTACAGGGAGACCCTGTCTCAGAGAGAGAGAGAGAGAGAGAGAGAGAGAGAGAGAGAGAGAGAGAGAGAGAGAGAGAGAATTAAAAAAATAAAGTGATGACTGTAGTCTAATAAAAATAAACAGAAGATTTAATGGAATAAAACCATAACATAATGAACTATTTGGTCACACTTAGAAAAGGGTAATTAATTGTCCAATCTTTGGTTGGCCTTCAAATTAGGTAATAATCTATCTACTAATTCAATCACTTCTTTTATGTAGATGAAATTTATAAATTATTCTTTACTTCCTGTTCACAATCTGTCCTAAACTGGATATGGTAGAAAATGCCTGTAATCCTAGCTACTCAGAAGACTGAGGCGGCTGGAAGATCACAGATTTGATGGGAGCCGGGCTACTTAGCAAGACTCTGTCTCAAAATAAGATAAACATGGCTAGGGATGTAGCTTAGAGCTGAGAGTTCTTGCTCATACGCCTGAGCCTCTGGGTTTGATCCCTAGGAGCTCTACAGCAACAAAAATCCTGCCCCCTTTCATTTCAGCAGTGGCTGTATGTTGATAGATTCTGTGTTGCATTTAGATAAATCACTTTATGACATCTTTCAAAATAAGACTGATGTGAGCACATTTTAACACAGCTCTGATGTGTATGTCATAATCTTATTTTATCATTACGTGTTGTTGGCCAAGTACATTACAATAATCTATTGTCAGGATCAGTGCCAGCCCTAAAGCTGCTACACACCAGATAGGATTGGAGGAGCTATCAATACTGGGACCTTCAGTGGGAATAAAGCCAGGGCTGAGAAAGCCACTGAGTGAAGGCAGAGGAAGCACAAAGCAGGAGGGGGTGGGGAGCCCCTAGAAGCTCCTGGGTAAGGATCAGCAGACACACACCAATAACAGCAAGCTGTGGCGATGACTGAGAAGGACAGCATGCTGGGCTGGGGTGCAGCTCAGTGGTGCAGTGCCTGCCTCACATGCTAGTACCTCTGGTTCAACCCCAGCAAACAAAACCACAGTGAGCACAAAGAAAAGTACTTGCAATAAGGAGTAAGCTGGCTTGCAGACAGGTTGGGTAGAGAGATGAAGGCAGGGATGGAGATTATCGATGGTCTGAGATTGATCCTTCAGGTATATGCACTGACTTATTGAAAGCCAATGTTGAAAAAGAATATACTCATAAAGGGAGGAATGTCAATTCAATGGCACAACCATATACAATTTCTCAAATGAGGATATTGTACATCACAAAGCTCAGCCTGAGCTTTTTAGCTCATTTGTATAGTATGGGCTTTCCTACACATGCTCTGTTACATGTAGTTCTACATCCAGCTTCATGAGTCATGTATCTCAGCACTTTAATCTCTACATGGGTGTGCATTTTATTATTGTGATAACAGCTTGCTCTTGGACACAGTGCCTCTCTGTCTGGACCAGTGGCCCCAGCCCATTTTAGTTGGCATGGGGCTGGGGGTGCACCTTTCCTTTCTTCCAATCTTTTTTTTCATGTGCAATAAGGCTTTGAGTAAGGCCTTCTGGACCTCACTCTCTACCCTATTTCCTGGCTTAATTTGATGCCATGGTAGAGTTGCATCCTTTAGATCCTATTCAAAATAGAAAGGAAATCCACGGCTACCGATGGGAGAGAGATGCGTTCTGCTCTGGGCATCCAAGTGTGAGGCAGCTGCAGTTCATCCAAGTGAAGACCCCAGCGGGCTTTGGATGCTGGGTTCAATGTAGATATTGGATTAATGCCTAAACATGAGCTCAACAATAAAAACTGTAAAATCTTGACAATTTGAAATATATTTTAGCAAAAATGGCAATCCCAGTTGCTTGAGGGACTGAGGCTGCAGGATTACCAGTTCAAGGCCAATCTGGACAACTTAGTGAGTCAAAACAAAAAGTAAAATTTGGGCTGAATACACAGCTCAGTGGTGGCATACTTGCCTAGCAGGTTCCACTCCTAGAAACAAGTTTAAAAGAATCCATGTCCTAGACTAGGTAAAAATGAGGTGGCAGAGAACAGTCACATTTGAGACCCTTGACTACTGAGTTGTTAAAGCCAGCCTAGAAATTGGTCATTCACACAAGTTGCAACATTTTGTATTTCTTGGTCCTCAAAGCAGAAGTGGAGAAAATTTTACTTAACATTGTTCCACCAATGGTAGATTCCCATCCACAGTGATGAAAGGTGGGCTAGACCCTAGCTTGTGAGCATCGTGCTTCTTCCACATTGACTGTGTGCTGAAAGCTGTTTAAGGTATTTCCTGGCAAAGTCTTGGCCAGATGATTGATTGATGGTCCATAAAATCAATAACAGCTGCTTGTTAGATGCACCATGGATTTATCTTTCCCATATAAGATTTATTAGACTGGATGGAAGTCTGATTTTATACCTGACTATATGTGACTAATGCTCATGGGGTAATATTCCATAGGGAACGAGACCCAGAATAAACTGGTTATTATTGGTTTCATTAATCATGTCTTCTCATAATGTGGTGGTTTGCATGAGTGTCCCCCATAGGCTGTAAGTATTCAGACATTTGTCTCCAGTTGGTGGCGCTGTTTTTGGAGGTCTTAGAAGGTGTGGCCATGCTGGGGGAAGTGTGTCACTGGGGGCAGGCTTAGTGAATTTTAACAAGCCTCTGTGGTCTACAGTTGCCCTCTCTCTGCTTCCTGTGCTCTTTGCGAGATGTGACCCTCGGTTTGCTGCTCCAGATCCAGCTGCCACGCCTCCTGCCACAATGGATTCTAATTCCCTGGAGCCGCCAATCGTAAGCTCAAATAAACTCTTCCTTTTATAAGTTCCTTGGTCATGGTGCTTTATCACAGCAACAGAAAAGTGACTAATACACATGGCATAAATGTCAGAAGTGCTAAGTGAAAGACTATGCACATGTATGGTAAAATCAGCTGTTGTCACTTGTAGTGATGAGAAGAAACTAAAGTACAAACCATTGAAAAAGTTAGGTCATGGTAGAGTATGTTCTAGAGTCCTTTTTGGCTTTGCCTTTGTGCTTACTGTTTAGCCACATATATTGGACTATCCACAATTTTACTCGCTCTGAAATCACAAAGCCTGCTATGAAGACCTGCTTTACATAGCCATATTTACCCCTTTCTGCAAGCTGCTTTCTGATAAGGATAGATGATGCCTGGACTGCTAAACATGGCAGCTCAGAACAGGATTGACCTCTCTTTTCGAGGCTTTTCCTGGAACATGAGACACAGTGATGACTACATGTCAGTTTCTTCTACAGTTTCTTATAGGCTGTAAGCAAAGAAAGGTGGGGGGTTATCTCAATAAAGCCAAAGTAGCTATCAGGGTGGAGAGTCAGCTTTCCATGAATAGATAAGCTGTAGATGAGAATTAACCAGCTCTATGTCTCCGATGCTTGCAGAAGATGGCTGTTTCCACACCAAAGAATAATGTTTAGCATTCTTTTTCTAAAGCTAAGTCTTTAAGGAACAGCTTCTTCTTTGATCACAGCTGTTAGCAAAAACATGCAGCTCTGATTTTATGTGAGTGTCCTAGACTTTTTGTACTGCTGTTCAAAATACCAGTACCATTTATAATGAACAGAATTACATTTGGCCCATAGTTATGGAGTACTGACTGCTGTAACACCACAGAATGCATCCCGCCGGTGAGAGGAAAGCAGAGAGGAGGTCAGACTCACCCTGTCACCAACCCACCTCCTCAGTAATTAGTCAAGGCATTCCATGACACCAATCCATTCACAAAAGCAGAGGCCTCTGACCTAGCCGCCTTCTAACAGTCAGCACTGCTGTCTTGGGGATTAAGCTTCCAACACCTGAGCTTTGGGAGACAACTCCAAACCACAGCAGCCAGGCCTCTGAATAGTGATTCCAATGGGCAGACCATGTACCCAGTCTTGAATAACCTGTGGTTGAACTACACAGTCTTTTAAACTCTGGGTTCAACTTGGGTGGGTGGGGGAGCAACTGAATAGAGGGGTCAGAAAATTTAGGGTAAAAGACTTCTGAACAATAAATGATTAGGTGCACATACCAAATCTGGGGTGTTTCTAATATGTGGCCTCCCTGTGCGTGCCTTGGTTCTGAACACACAGCGTACTGTCAATGCCCATAGACACTGCATAAACACCTGGACTCAAACTAGAGACCATCCCATGTTGGGAACTGCAGTGTTTCTATTGCACCTACCTTTTCTGCGCTTATAGAAACATAATAGCTTAGTTATAGAAAACAATATTTTCTTACTGGCATTTATGAACATGCAAGTATCAAATTAGTATACCCTTGGATTAGAATGCTTCATTTTAAAAATTAATGTTTGAATTGCTGACTTGAATTTCATTTAAAAAAATTGTTGGGTGAATTTTGGCTTGGGATTGGGACAGAATTTCTAACTATTTCTGAATAGCCCAGAGCATGCTTCTGCCATTTAGTACTTACATATGTGACACAGTATTCTTGGTGTTGACAATAATAAAAAATTTGATCAGTTCTGAAAGCTACTGAAGATGCTCTACATCCTGCAATATCAAATCCTCAGCTAAGATTTAATTTCTTATGCAATGTAAAAAAGCAAACCCATCTCATTAGTATGCAAATCTTCTTTTGTCTTTAATAAATAATAAAATTATATATCTACCAAAAGATTATTTTACAATAAGTTCCTTTATAATTTATTATCAGTAAATTTTTAATTGGTATACCCAGTTTATTTACCTCTACACCCAGAGTCACATAAAAATTTCTTGGGTGAAAGAGGTCCTGAGGGGAAAAGTTTAAACAGCTCTGATCACTCACCTTTTAACTGGCCACACAGGCAAGAGGTGCATGAAGCTGACAGTAAACATGGGACAGATTCCTGCTTATGGGTTTAAACATATTTCTGTGTTTTCAAAAATGTACTCATAGTGTTTTAGATGCAGAAACAAAGCACTTATTTATCCCTTTTATTTTTATATCTATTTATTCTCTTATGCCATTTGTATCTGTACATTTTAAGACATGTTATTTTGTTTAAAGCAGAAAAGGGCTGAGTTCCCTGCTCACTGCCTATCAGTGCCCTAGCTCTGGCAGGGAAGAGACTGGACCCTGCCCCGGACTAATCGTGCCTGCTTACCACCTCAGATGATCTAGCTGATGGAATATTCAACAAATTTTATTTCTCCTTTTTCCTCGCCTTGTGTTTTCCCCTTTAAATCAATTTTTGTCACAAAGAAACAGGAGGAAAAATGGCTTTTTATTTCTCAGCAATTTCTGTACACAAGAAATTAAGGGACCCAGTTCCAGTTCCTTGTTATGACACTATAATTTAGAGGACCATAACACTGTGCTTCGTAAATTCCTTGCTTCCTGTTTAACTGCTGCTGGAACCAAATGACTGACAGTGCATGAGCTCTGGACTCAGATGGCCTGGGTTAAAACGCTGGCATATCTATCTAACATTGGTGTGACTTTATGACCTTTCCATGCTCTATTTTTTCATAGGAAAATGTACAAATTATAAAAGTTGAAAGAAAATATACTGCAAATGGCTTTGGACAGTGTCTGGCATGTAGTAAATGCAAGTCTACTTGAGCCATTATGGTTGGGATGAATCCTTGCTGGGAGACCACCCCAGGGGAGTGGTTTGGGCTTTGGGATGAATTAGATGTGCTTCTGACAAACTGAGATGGTCTCTGATCATGTACATGACCTGGTGGTGACTGTTTTATAGAAAACTCTTTGAGGTTTAAAACTGGAGGCCAATGTCCATATACAATCACCAACAAAGGCTGCACCATACATTTGCACTCCCCGTTTGGCTTATGAAGTATTATGCTACAATATCACAGGAACAACATTAGGTAAGTTTGTTAAAAAACTGTTTTATTTTTAGTTATTTGTATTCAGGGGCTGTATGTGCACATGAGTGCAATGCCTGTGGGGACCAGAAGAGGGCAACCAATCCACTGGAAATGGAGTTACAAGAGCCTGTGACCATCAATATGTTCAGGGAACAGAATTTGGGTCCTTTACAGGAGCAATACATGCTCGAGAGATGGAGCCATCTCTCGAGCTCTTTAACTTTTTAATAATGTCTTTTTTAAAAAAATCAAAAGCATTTCGAAGACATTTTTATCTCATGCGGTTTAATGAGAATCTCATTTAAAACAGTCATATGGCATCATGTATATAAACTTAAAAGCAGTAAAAGGAGATCAGTTAATTTTTAGTATACAACATTAAAACTCCCGATACCTAAAATCATTTTTGGGGGCTGGAGGGATGGCCTAGTGGTTAAGAATGCTGACCGCTCTTGCAGAGGACCCGGGTTCGATCCCCAGCACCCACATGGCGGCTAAGAACTGGCTGTAACTCCAATTCCAGGAGAACTCCAGTTCCGGGGGAATCTGACACCCTCTTCTGACCTCTGTGGCATTGCACGACATGGGTGCACAGACCTACATGTAGATAGTACATTCATACACATAAAAAATAAAGTTTTTTTTTTTTTAAAAGAAGCACTTATATTCGTTTTTTTTGGTCTTTTTGAGACAGGGTCTCCCTGTAGTCCCAGCTGTCCTGGAACGCACTCTGTAGACCAGCCTGGCCTTGAACTCACAAAGATCCACCTGCCTCTGCCTCCCCAGTGCTAGGATTAAAGGTGTGCGCCACCACACCCGGCTTATAAAAAAATCATTTTTAAAAAGAATCAGATGATTTACAATAGTAAGGGAGCCTATATGCATCCAGAGTTTTATACACAAATACTACAAAATTAGATACTTCTTTACCTTTGACTTTTAGTGTTTAAAGAGAAACACATTTAACTCCTAACATTTACTAAAACAAGACTTAAGGATAAACTTATTAGGGACATTTATCCCCAGGGTAGAGTTTTAGGATATTCTATTCTGCGTAGACCAAAAAAACTATTACAATTAACCCTAACTAAGGTATTGATTAATCATTGTCTGAACCAATGTTTCCCAAATACATGTGCCACTCAAAAATATTACATTCCAAAGATTAATAAATTTGGAAAATGCTGATTAAGTAGCTGGTTTGCTGCAAAGATGAATTGACAGATAGCAGACCCCTCTTATCTTTGAGGCATATGGCCCAGGACTCCCAGTGGATGTCTCAGACTGTGTACAGTGCCAAACTCTGCAAATAGATAGTGTGTTTCTACACACATGTCTATCTTTGGTAAAGTTTAGTTTGTAGTTAGATACAGTAGGATATGACTAGTAATAATTAATACTAAAAATATAACACTTATAACAACATATGATAATAAAAGTTATGTGTATAGGGTTTCTCTCTCAAAATATCTGGTTGTACTTCAGCTTCTTGTGATGATGTGTGATGACACATATATGATGGGATGAACTGTGGTGGATGATGTAGGCACAGTGACATAATGCTGGTGTGCTCTATTATGGCTACTTGACTCAGACATTGCTATACCACAATGGAGGATCTGATCACAGCTACTAATTGATTAACAGGAGAGAGGTACATGCAGTTAATCACCTGGACAAAAGGGTAATTCATATCCTGGACAGGACAAAGTAGGATGGTAGAGGAGTCATGCAATTTAAAACTTAGGAATTGGGTCTGGAGAGATGGCTCAGTGTTTAAGAGCACTGTTTGCTCTTGCAGAGGACCTGGGTTGTATTCCCAGTACCTGCATGGCAACTAACAATCATCCATAACTCCAGTACCAGGGGAATTCTATGCTGACCTCTGTAGGCATTGTATAACATGGGTGCACTTACATACATGCAGGCGAAACACACATAAACATAAAACAAAAAATAAATGAGTTAAAAGAAAACTTAAAAATTTCTTACTTCTGACAGGCGGATCTTTGTGAGTTCAAGGCCAGCCTGGTCTACAAGGTGAGTTCCAGGATAGCTGGGGCTACAGGGAGACCCTGTCTCGAAAAGACCAAAAAAATATATAAATAAATAAATAAAAAGTAAAAATAAAAAAAATTTCTTACTTCTGGAATTCCCATTAATATTTTTTGGGGGGATCCTAATTTAATTCAGGTAACTAAAACCATAGAAAGAGAAACTGTGGATACAGAAGGACTGTCATATATCATTATGATTCTACAGCAATGTACAATGTGAACTGTTGGGAGGATAATTAGAAGAGAGTCCCAAACTTCTTTAACTATGGAAAATAACTGGGAGTATAGTTTAAGAAATTCTGAGCTGAACGTGGTGGTGCACGCCTTTAATCCCAGCACTCGGGAGGCAGAAGCAGGTGGATCTCTGTGAATTCAAGGCCAGCCTGGTCTACAGAGCCAGCTCCAGGCCAGCTGGGACTAAAGGGAGACCCTGTCTCAAAAATACAGAAAAAAAAAAAAAAAAAGAAAGAAAGAAATTCTGACCTGGAATATAAGGCAAAACATAATGAAGAGTGGGGAAGATGGCTTGGCAGTTAAGAGCATTTGCAGACAACTTGAGGTCAATTCCCTGCACCCACATTAGGCAGCTCACAACCACCTGTACTCCAGCTACCAGGGATCAACACACTCTTGTCTCCACACACACCTGCATATACATGCACACACACACACACACACACACACACACACACACCAGATACACAAACAAAAATAATGAGTACCAAAATGTTTATAAATATTCAGAGGCTTCTTGCCTTTAATACAAATGAAATTGATTATTGGTAGAAATGGAATCCCTGGGGGCTGGAGAGATGGCTCAGCAGTTAAGAGCACCAATTGCTCTTGCAGAGGACCTGGGTTCAATTCCCAGCACCCACATGGCGGCTGGGAACCATCTTTAAGTCCAGTTCCAGGGGAATCCGACACCCTCTTCTGACCTCCACCGGCATTGCACAACATGGGTGCACGAACCTACATGCAGACAGTACATCCATACACATAAAAAATAAATAAAAATTAAAAAAAGAAATAGAATCCCTGAACCAACCAGTGCAGTACATTGCCCTTAAAAGTGCCACCAGGACATACATTGAGCAGTTTGGATTTGGTTTGAGTAAAGATTCTCCTGTGCTTCTTTGTAAGAACTTCATAATAAAAACAACCAAGGAGATCAGCCAATAGGCTACTAGTGGTGGGTGGGAAGATAACACATGGTGCTATATCATTTCTGCTTCATTGAACCAACACTACCTCTCTATTTGTAGTTACAGCATTAGCATGTACCCTTGTAAGTTATTATTCCAGAGAAAACATCTGGAATTAAAAACAATTAGAATATTCCATACAAATGATTATATGTATTAATTCGCATGCTTTTATAACTCAGTTGAAAGTGGCAGGAAAACACTACAAACTAGTTAAAGAGAGAGAAAAACAGTTCACTGACATGGACAAGAATGAGGCTCTGATGCTACTTCTATAGCTTACTGAGGTTTGGAGATATTTGTTATGGTAGCATAACTTTGTCCAAACTGACTGACACAGTAAACTCTGGCTTATCAGTTCCATTCTCCTAAAAGGTAGATTTTCTTGTACTTCCCATGAAATCTTCCCAGATCACTTAAGTGAGTTTCTGTTCTTTGCAACTGACAGTCTCTGATAAAACTGATTTTAACTGGTAGTATTTACAAATATCTTGCTATTTAACATTTTTACATAATTGGTTCCTATCCTTCTGTTGATACCAAAGTTACAGATTGAAAAACCTCTATCTTGAAAAATCCAAAATCTGAAATTCTCCAAAATCCAAACATTTTTTAGTGTGTGCATGACATCACAAGGGGCAAATTCCTACCTAACTTCATATGCTGATTCTGAGTCAAGCACTGGAACACTAAGAATCCATACGAGATCACCTTCAGGCTATATGAATAAAGTACATATGAAACATATGAATTTCAGGTTTAAATTTAGATGTAGCCCAAGAGATATTGCTATGTATATGTAATGTATTATAATATTACTATGTATATGTGAATATTCCAAATACTTCAAGAACTTCAGAAAAGGGATAGTCAAAACCTGTACATGCATATATTATACATACTAGAAAGTTTATGATGAACTTATATAAAGTGAGGGATGTGCTAGTCACTTCAGATAAAATAATTTTTCTCTGTACATTATTTCTTATTACCAAGTAATGGGTGATATAATAATTTTTTTTTACTTTACACAAACAAAATTAGCACATTGTAAACATGTAAACATGAAATTCTTTGCATCCTTGGTGGAGGGAGAAAGAGAGAGATCTGAGACCTGCTTTGTCTTGGGCGTAAGTAGCACCATGGGGTGCGGGGCCTGACCCTCTGTCCTCTAGCTCTTTCAATGTGCCTCAGTATAAGCAGAGCAATTCTCTTCTCAGTGACATTCTGCTAAGACTTGGAAGAATGTTTATATTGCACACAGGATGTTCTGAGTGCATGTCAAGTAAAGTCACAGAAAGAGAAGAGCACAAATTTATAGACTACCAACTACACTGAGCCCAAGGGCGTGGTGATTATAACAAACTGTGATATATAGTTAACTAAATATCATTTTTATTACATCATCTAAGACATTTTGCGCACAGGCGCTACAACTGCAGATTTTTTTTCAAGAAGAGTTTAGAAATGAAAGCATATCAACTGATAGTTTATTTTTAAATGATTAACTTGTAAATCTTAATTTAAAAAAGAAAGGTACTTGCTTTGGAGGTAAAAGCAGAAGGATCAGGAGTTCAAAGTCATCACTGACTACGCCTAACATGTTTGGGGCCAGCCTGGGCTGTAAAACTCTATCTCAAAACACCATAATTAATTGATTAATTAATTAAAAAAGAAGGTATAGTGTAGCAGCCTTTGACACAAGATCAAAATTAATCACACATGTTTAGGGTAAAAAAGGAAAAGGAAATATTTGCTTAACAAACACAAAAGAAAGGTTGAAAGTATGTTACTGATTCAGTAATTGATAAAACATCAAGAATTCAAGAAGAATGTTAATATTTAAAAATGGGAATTGCATAAAACTACAAAGTGGCTATAACAGTAGTTTCAAATGCCTATCTTAAATGTCTGCAAAATCACTTTTATGTTGGAAGTTTTTATATTACCCTGATTTGTATAAAGGAATATAACAAGTAATGATATGAAATAAAAATTGCTACAAGATATTTGGCTTGAATGACTATTTCATGTATTGTTACTTTTCATGAATTTTTGAAAAAATTTGAAAAAATAAATATCTGAAAAAAATTAATTTAGTCAGCTGATAACTAATAAGTTTAAAACATCTGTTAAAATTATTTAAAAGTAAACGTTAGCCAATTTGCCTTGAATGTGTAAACTGATGACTTACTTATGCCTCAGGAATTTATTTACAGGATTGTCTTCATCAGTATGGAATATTAATGAAAATGTTCCACTCCTGTTGGCAACTGGATGCCCAATTCTGAGAGACCTAAGTCTACTTTTATGATCTTCATTGTTTTGAGGGTCATAGCAATTCTGGCCCATGAGCTTTTATAGAGACAGGCATATCATTAATTAGGACATAGACTATGTGAGAAAAATGGAGCAGTAACATATTAATTATCTCATCAAGGAAAAGTAAAGTTGAGCAGTAATGTTTAGTGATGATCCAACACAGAACTGAATATTTAAAAAAAATTTTGTCTTCATTCTGCCTAATTTTTTTCTAGGTCATTTGATTACTCAGACTGCATAAAAATGATACTATTTATTATTTTGGAAAAATGTGCAAAAAAATCAGACAGTAAGTGGTCATGTAGCCATTCTATTTCTCATGAGTTTTTTAACACTTAAAAAAATAGATACAAGAATTTCAACCACAGTGTCTATTCACAGTTTCTATTATCAAGAAACAAATGGGTTCACATTTCAACTCTATATGGGGCTTGGCAAAGATGTAAAGGGTCCTTTTTGTACTCGGGAGACAGAGGCAGGCAGATCTTTGTGAGTTCAAGGCCAGCCTGGTCTACAGAGTGAGTTCCAGGACAGCTGAGGCTACAGGCAGACCGTCTCGAAAAGACCAAAAACAAAACAAAACAAAACAAAACAAAACAAAACAAAACAAGAAGTATAGACTTTTCTTCACAGAAAAGTGGTATTGTGGTTCAGAGCATCCTGATTAGCATACAGCTCTAAATTCTTTGCCCAGAGAGGGTGATTATTTACTGAGATGCTTTGTAGGGCAATTCAGCTATTTTTCAACTAGGTTCAGATAGCAGTTTGAGAACAGAATTATAATATGAAGAAAAAAATTGGCTGTGAAAAATGTTTTAAACTCACAAAATTAAATGTCATTTTAAAAGTGCAAAGTAAAGTGTTTTAAAAACACTGGTGTGCACGCTAAGCCCCCCCCAGTGATGCGATAGTTGAATCGATTATAGATGAGAATATGGATGTCTGTAAACATGGATCTCATTCAGTTGAGAATTGAGAAGACTTCCAGCGATTGCTGGAAATGGTGGCATTTGTTCTATTTTTGTTCCTGTGAGGACATTATTGCTGTTTCAATCTTAACTTCAGAGTCAGCACCTCTCAAAGTTACTAGTAGTCTCCAAGGAATATTAGGAAACCACTTGGGTCGCAGCTGGGGACTGCTGGCCATTTCCATTGCCTCACCTCATGTTTGGATGGTGACTCCAAAATGTAATGAAAATTCCCCTTCAACAACCCTGGGCAGCTGCCCTGCTCTCTACAACCCCCAAACAAGTGCAATATTTAGAAGGCAAAATTGAATTAGAGCATATCTCTGCAAAGTGGTTTCCTTCCTTCTAAACAATGCAGATATATTATTATAAAAACGTCTTTCCTCATGAAGTTTACCTTCCTGTTTGTGTGTTGGGTGGGCGGCAATAATTACAAAACTAGTATAATTAGCATATGTGGCTCCTCATCAGGATGCCAGAGGCTAAGTACCACTGAGGAAAATAAAAGGGAGGAAAGAGGTGTCTGAGACCAGATGGCAACCACTGTCAACAAATGGAGGTCCGCCTCCGTCCAAGCTTTGCTCAGGCTTGGGGGAAGAGAGTTGCAGGCGGAGGGAACACCCAACGCAAAGGTCTAGGGCAGAAGGCAGACGTCAGGAGCAGAATGAGGGACAAGGAAAGAAAGGGGCAAAGAACAGTTATGTAGGCTTTGCTGGATGGCTCTAAGTGTGGTCTGAGAACCACAGGAAGCCATCAGAGGATTCTGGGTTGAGGAGGTGCATGATTTAAAACGTTGAAAGACATTCCTCAGCAGCCTGGTAGAGGCACCATCAAGAGGGGCCAGAAAGACAAATCTGCTAACAGGTGTCCCCAAGTTTGTACATACAACTGCGGAAGGGGAAAGGGGTTGAATCTTGGAGAAATGGGGATGTGGAGGAAAGGAGGGTTTCAGGGCGTGACCGCTCAGAAAACTCTGGTCCTTCTACTCCAGCCTATGATCCCCCACCTCTGGGGTCAAGGCCCAGCGGGTACTCCGAGTTGCCATGGCACCGCTGGTTGTTTTTTTTTTTCCCCGTCTCCTCCCCCTTCCTCTCGAGTTGTAGGCACTGGGACCTGCTTCCCTCCAGTAGGAGAGCCAGGTCTGGTTCAGCGCGGACTCATCAGCATTCCGCCCGCGGAGTCTCTCCCCGCCTCCGCCGGACCCCGGCGTCTGCCTACCGGCCCAACAGTCCCCCGGGGTCCGCACGACCTCACCGCCCCGCCTGCCCCCTCCTCCCGGGCTTTCAGCCCACCCTGGACTGGAGTTTGCCTTCCACACCCGCACGCTTCTGCCTGGCCACACAGCACTTAGCCACACTGTGCTGGCGGCCATCGACCGCACACCATTAGAGGGGGGTGCCCAGTGCCCAGCACACAGGCAGAGCGCCCCGAAAGGGAGGACCATTCTAAGATCCCTGCAATAACTCTGGAGGCATTCGATTTCCCTGTGTTGCATCCAGCGTCCCCCGAGCCTCCTGCAATGCAGCAGATTCGAAGGCAGACACCAAAGGCACCTGCATTGCGCCCCCGCTGGGATGCGCTGTGAGCACCACGGGGACCATCCGTGGCCAACCTGGAGGATCCCAGGCGCGGGGATTCGGGGTGGGTTGCATAGCACTCACCTTGTGCAGTTTCCACATGGCCCCCAGAGCCTTGACTTCGTGGCTCGAGTGTTTGCCCTCCTCCAGGCACTGGTAGCACACGGGCATCTTGCACTGCACGCAGTACATGCTGTGGTTCTCCAGCTCATGGTCTGTGCAGGTGGAGACCTTGCGCGGGCTCAGCCTCCGGCTCACGCGGCCTTGGGCCGGGGGCACCAGGCGGTGTTTGGCTAAGGGGCCTCGGGGCGGGTGGCAGCGCAGGCGGCAAGGGTCACAGTAGAAGACATCGCACTGTTCGCACATGACTGTGGCCTCCTTGGGTGCCTTCTCGCAGAGCTGGCACTTGAGGGCCGCGGCTTTGCTCTGTTGGTAGCGGTCAATGACCCCTTCCAGGACGCGGTTCTTGGGGAAGCCGCGGAGCCCCCGGTCATCCAGGATGAGGCTGCGGTGGCACTGGGGACAGGTGATGCAGGAGTTGCGGGGCACCGGGGCCAAGGCCGGTGACAGGTGGGTGGCCGGGGGCGGCATGGCCGGGGGGAAAACGCGGACTCCGTTGGGAGACTTCTGGCACGGGGTCGTGGGGGCGCTGGCGAAACCTCCGTAGGAGCCATAGCCGCTGTCCGCCTCGCTGTACAGGCTCATCTTGTCCAGGTCCAGATAGTCATAGTCGGAGACCCCAGAGCCCGAGGCCCGTCGGCTCTGGGGGGACTCGGACTCCGGGGTTTGCACCAGGATGTTGCGGGCGCACGCCTGGCATAAATTGTGAGAGCAGGGCAGGATGATGGGCTCCCGGTAGAAGGAGCCACACACGGGGCATTTTAACTCTTCTTCCATCTCTTCCATGGGGACCTGGCGGGAAAAGAGGCAGCGGCAGCTGCAGCAGCGGGTGCCTGAGCTGGAGAGGCGGCCGACCGGCCTGCGGTGTCCAGCACCCCGGCCAGCGGCGGCGGAGGAGGCGCCTTCCCGCGTCGTCTGGGCGCCGACTCCCTGCGAGGTACTCTTTCCGTGAGCCGCCGAGCCTCAGCGCCGCGCTCCAGCCCGGGCCCGCCCCCTGCTTCCCGCCTAGCCCCGCCCCACCTTGAAGCCGACGCTCATTGGACGGCAGGCGAGAGAGCGGAGCTCTCATTGGTCACCTGGCCTGTTTGTCTCCTTTTCCCTGCAGGCCACAAGGGGTTAGTCAAAATCCAAGCTGGAGCGGAGTCTCGGCGAGCTGGCGGCTGCTGCTGCATGGCGGGAGGAGGCTGCGCTGAGGCTAGGG
Organism: Rhizomys pruinosus; assembly: GCA_009823505.1. NCBI lineage: Eukaryota > Metazoa > Chordata > Mammalia > Rodentia > Spalacidae > Rhizomys > Rhizomys pruinosus. The sequence goes on along the minus strand of VZQC01003121.1, from coordinate 502,203 downwards.
GCCCGGGAAGCAGAGAGGCGGGAGGAGTGAAGCGGGATGACTCATCCTTCCGAGCTTCTCCGGTGCAGTCACCCAGGAGCAGGGGGCGTGAGAACCCCTCCCCGCCGGGCGTGGGCTGGCTCCTGTTGCCTCCGCTTTGCGCTTGCCTTCCAGCTCCGGTCTGCGTGCACAGTAGGCGAGGGCTGCGCAGGGCGGAGGACGCCCCTCTTCTTCCGCTGCTGGCAGCTTGAGCAGGCGCCTCCCCCAGGCCTTCCTGGAGGCTTTAGGGGCTTTTCTTCTGCTTCAAGAAGCAGCTGGAGCGCCCGCATCCTTGAGTCTGAGGGTACTGGCTGTGTGCCATAGCTACGGTACCATAGCTTGCCCCCCTCAGCGCCTCTAAAAAGGGCTTCATTGTCAGTCCACTAGAGTGGCGTCAGATTTAACCAAGTAACCTAAGTGAAGGCTCAGCATTTCTCCAAAGCCGTGCCATCTTCATGGAACGCTTTAAATGCAGGCTGGGCGGGAGGTGCCAAGGTCCCTCTTTCTCTCCCAGCCGGCCAAAGCCCTGTGCTCATCCCTGCTCCTCGCTGAGCTTTCTCCCGGCCCCAGAAACGTTAGTTGGGTTGAGGAAGGAACAGTTTATCTATTTCTGAGTGCCGATCGTTTAGTAACTAGCCGTGTGAATGAATCGGTGTGGGATTGCAGATTCTCGATGTTTTGATTCCAAACAACAGTGGCCAGTGTCACATGTCCTGAGCATCTAGGATAGTTTCCAGAAAGGGGATTTCTTTTTCCTCTTCCGTGAGGTGCTAGTGATAGGAAGATGTAATGCCAGCCCTTGTGTAATAGGAGGCTTTTCTAACCCCCCAAACCTTGCTAGAGATAGAGTCCTATCCCTTGTCTGGAGAAGCTTTGAGACGATGGTGATGGTGGTGGTGGTGATGGTGGGCATGATGTGGTGATAATGAGAGAATCTTTAAATCAAGATATGAGTATGTGAATAAAGAGAATCTTTTAATCCAGCCACATTCCAAGGAAGTAATTTATTTGGGAGAGGACATAGCTGACTTTCTGAATGATTCATGAAGTAAACGACAAAAATCCTAAAAAAAAAAAAAAAAAAAGAAATCCTTTCCAAGTTTTAAGACATCTTTTAATTTCCCAATTTCCAGAAAAGATAGCTTGATTTTTCAAAACAATATTTATAATTTTAAAACATTGTATTGCCTAGAAAAAAATATACTTTATATAATCTTGTCCTTGGAGAAATGGTACAATAAACTGGTTATCTTGCAAATATCTTTTTCAGTTGCAATGACAACAGAAGTTGATTATTGACTGTGTGTGGGGATTCACATTGTTATTTAAAACCATGTTAGTCACAAATCCTATAGGGTTTATTTCTAACCTGGCTTTTAATTAGTTGAGACCAAAGCTTCTAAAAGTATATGCAATCTGTTTATAGGCATAGAAATTCTTTTTCTTTTTCTTTTTTTTGGACTTTTTGAGACAGGGTCTCCTTGTAGCCCCAGCTGGCCTGGAACTCACTCTGTAGACCAGGCTGGCCTTGAACTCACAGAGATCCACCTGCCTCTGCCTTCCAAGTGCTAGAATTAAAGGCGTGCGCCACCATGCCTGGCTCTTTTTGTTTTAAAATCTATTATTTTATTTATTTATTTATTTATTTATTCATTTATTTATTTATTTTTGTTGTTTGTTGTTGTTGAGACAGGGTCTCCCTATAGCCCCAACTGACCTGGAACTCACTCTGTAGACCAGGCTGGCCTTGAACTCACAGAGGTCTGCCTGCCTCTGCCTCTGCCTCTGCCTCGCAAGTGCTAGGATTAAAGGTACAGGCCACCACTCCTGGCTTAAAGGCAGATCTTAGCCGCCATATGGGTGCTGGGAATTGAACCCAGGTCTTCTGCAAGAGCACTCTTAACCACTGAGCCATCACTCCAACCCTGAGGCATAGAATTTCTTAAGATGTGGTTGGGGCATTATCAGTATTTTGCAGGGTGCATCTGTGAGTTTAATGAGAATTTGCTTATATCAAATAATTATTGAGAAATGGTTAGAAAGGAGTACCAGTATCCTTGTTAATTACAGTCCTTTCATAGATTTTGCATTAGTTTGACACAAATCACAGAAGCCTTGGGCTTGCAAAGTGAGCTGCCAGGCTGAACTTTGCTTATCACAGTATGCCATCTGAGAGGTCTGGTCATTAGCAGAGAGCTGAAGCTCAGTCCAAAGGAAAGGATGGTCTGAGGGAGTGTCTGAGAATATTATACCATGCCAGATGCTTCAATACAATTCAGATTTATAACAGTCAATACACAAAGAGTTCACTTATTAGGATGTATCTTGAGATACTCTATTAGATCTGTTTAGTCAGGAGTTAGCTAAATCAACCACTTCTAGAAGAACCCGTAAAATGACTGTGATTTGTTGAAAAGTCCCATTTCAGGCATCATGACTTGGTCCAATCACTGTAATAAAAACATCTAGTTACTGGGCTGGAGAGATGGCCTAGTGGTTAAGAGCGCTGACTGCTATTGCAGAGGACCCGGGTTCGATCCCCAGCACCCACATGGCGGTGAGAACCATCTTTAACTCCAGTTCCAGGGGAATCCGACACCCTCTTCTGACCTCCTCGGCATTGCAAGACATGGGTGCACAAACCTACATGCAGACAGTACATTCATACACATACAAAAATAAATAAAATCTTAAAAAAAGAATAAAAAAACACATAGTTACAATAATCCCCATTTTACAAATTAAAAATTGAAGGTAAGAAAAGATACTAGAGTAATTATTCCTGATCAAATAGTGGTGAAGCTAGGGTTTGAACCCAAGAGTAAGAAAGTTTGTTCCTTTGTTTATTCATCAAATACACGCTGAGTTGTATTTAGTCTGTATGTTTGTATGTAGTCTGTCACATTTTGTGTGTAATAAAACCTGAAATCATCATTGTTAAACTTCTATAATATTCAGCTTACCTTCCCTGAGAGTTTGCTGTTTTTCTTGAGTCCACTTCTTGATAACATTGCTTGATAACATTGTAGGCCTTTGAAGATGTTCCCCTCATGCTGTAATTTTTGACCATGCTGTATTTTAAAGCCAGCCCCCATGAGTTATATTGAAAGGGGAATAAAAACTTGAAAGCAATTGATGATCTTATATAAATGCTACCTCACTGGGGGAATGTCTTCTCTCCCAGCAGGCCATCACCCATTCCCTAAAGCCAGAGTCGATGGTCCTGTAGTTTCGTTTCATCCTTCCTGGGGTGTCTGCAAATGTATGATTAAGTCTGATTAAGCTGTGAAGCTTCCTATTCACCCAAATGATGTTCTTTTTTTATTTTTATTTTTTATGTGTATGAGCGTACTGTCTGCATGTAGGTAGTGTACCCATGTTGTGCAGTGGTGCAGAGGTCAGAAGAGGGTGTCAGATTCCCCTGGAAATGGAGTTAAAGTCAGTTCTTAGCCACCATGTGGGTGCTGGGAATTGAACCCGGGTCCTCTGCAAGAGCAGTCAGTGCTCTTAACCACTGAGCCATCTCTCCAGCCACCCAAATGATGTTCTTTAGCAATGAGCTGAACAAATTATAAATGCACTGGCAGTTTTTCACTATATTTTTTTAAATTTTACTTATTTATTTTTTATGTGTATGAATGTACTGTCTGCATGTAGGTCTGTGCACCTGTGTCGTGCAATGCCGCAGAGGTCAGAAGAGGGTCTCAGATTCCCCTGGAACTGGAATTCTCCTGGAATTGGAGTTACGGACGGTTCTTAGCCACCATGTGGGTGCTGGGGATTGAACCCAGGTCCTCTGCAAGAGCAGTCGGTGTTCTTAACCACTACTCTATCTCTCCAGCCCCTAGTTTTTCACTTTTTAAAAACATGAATGTTTTCCAGTGAAAAATGGAGTTGCTTTTGTGTTTTTGTTTGACTGTAATGCTTGATTATTAACTCAATATTCTCTTTGAGTCTAGAAAAATGAAAGAAAGTAAAGTAAAGAAAGAATTCACAGATTTCACATTCTCTTTCAGAGCCATTTATCATTAGATGTATGAGGATGAATTCAATGTAAGGAGCTGATTGTGGCTTTAATACTTAAGATTTACACATGTGAAAATATTTTCTGCTTAATGTTTGCTGAATGTAGTTTCAGATCTTGGATGTAATGTTTCTATTTCAAAAGAAATTCTAAGGAAACTGTATGGCATAATTCATCCTATCAATATTTAATTTTCTACTTATAATTCATTGTACCATTTTCTTTAAAAAAGTTTTTTTTATTAATCTTATTTATTTCTGTATGTGTACGAATGTACTGTCTGCATGCAAGTCTATGCACCCGTGTCGTGCAATGCCGCGGAGGTCAGAAGAGGGTGTTGGATTCCCCTGGAACTGGAGTTTTCCTGGAACTGGAAAACTCCAGTTCCAGGGGAATTCTTGGCCGCCATGTGGGTGCTGGGGATCGAACCCGGGTCCTCTGCAAAAGCGGTCGGCACTCTTAACCGCTAGGCCATCTCTCCAGCCCCCATACCATTTTCTAATTGCTTCTGTGTTTATTGTTGATATGCCTTGGTAGTTCAAGTCATGTGATAAGTATAGTGAATTTAGAGCCTTTTTTTTTTTCCAATTTGAGACCAATGAAAGATGACCTTACCCAAATTCTGTTGTATTTCTATAGTAAATAACGTTTTACTAATGCTTTGGGAAGAGAAAACCAAAGAATCAAAGAGAATGGACCCTTCATGAATAAAGCAAGGAGACACACCTTGTGAGTAACAGGAATCCCAGAATGAGAAAGGAGCGATGATGAAACCCCCCCCACAAAAATTCATCATTGAAAAAGTAATTTTCCCGATCCAAAGAAAGATCGGAGATTACAGAATGAACAGATTTTAGAATTATACATGTCATTGATGAGAAAAGACCGAACCATATATAAATATGATTCTTGAAATCTGAAGCCAAAAGATAAAGGTTTATAAGCTCCTAGACTGATGAAAAGTAATGAATTATAAAGGAACTAAACTGTAACCAAATATGATGAGCTTGATTGTTGGTGAGTGCAAAGTGCAAACCAAGCATGATTAAAGAGCAGGTGAGATTAGTTATATGCAGCAAGAAAGGACAGTATGGGGTTTTCTCCAAAGTGTTCTCACAGAACAAAAGAAGATTGGGGATTTTGCTTGGGTAGACTCTACATATTTATATAGGAAAGGACTTTAGGGGCAGGCACAGTTCTAAGCATGTTCAGTGTGCTAATTCACTTTCTATTGCTGTGATGAAACACTGACCAAAACCATGTTGGAAGGAAAGGGTATATTTGGCTTCTATTTCCTGATCACAGTCTATTCAGTGAGGGAAGCCAAGGCAGGAACTCAATAGGGCAGGAACCTGGAGGCAGGAGCTGAACCAGAGGCCAGGTAAGAAAGCTGGTGTGGTGGTTTGAATGAGAGTGTCCCCCATAGGCTTCAAGTATTCAGACATTTTGTCCCCAGTTGGTGGAACTGTTTTGGGAGATCTTAGAAGGTGTGGCCATGCCAGAGGAAGTACTTCACAGGGGGCGGTCTTAGTGAGTTCAACAAGCCTTGCGGTCTTCAGGGTCTTTCTCTTGGCTTCCTGTGCTCATTGGAAAATGTGAACCTCAGCTTTCTGCTCCAGCTCCTGCCCCCATGCCTCCCACCACAATGGAATCTAGTTCCCTGGAACAATCAATGTAAGCTCAAATAAGCTCTTCTTTTTATAAGGAAGAGCTTATTTGGTCATGGTGGTTTTATCACAGCAACAGAAAAGTGACTTATATAGCTGGTTACTGGCTTCCTCCTCTGGCCTGTACTCAGCCTGCTTTGTTTTTTTTTTAAATTTTATTCATTTATTTTTTATGCGTATGAATGTACTGTCTGCATGTAGGTCTGTGCACCTGTATCGTGCAACCCAGTGGAGGTCAGAAGAGGGTGTCGGATTCCCCTGAAACTGGAGTTCTCCAGGAATTGGAGTTGCAGACGGTTCTCAGCCACCATGTGGGTGCTGGGGATCGAACCCGGGTCCTCTGCAAGAGCAATCAGCACTCTCAACCACTAGGTCATCTCTCCAGCCTTCAGCCTGCTTTCTTATACAACCTAAGACTGTCTGTCTAAGAGGCAACAGCCACAGGGGCCTGGTCCCTCCCACATGAGTTAACTTTCAAGAAAATGCCTTACAGACCTGCTCACAGACCAATCCATAGAGGAAATTCCAAAATTGAGTTTCCCTCTTCCCAGGTGTGACTAGTAGACAACTGAAGCTATATAACACACTCAGTTTAGGAGTATATGCCTAAGTATGTTTATTTAAGGTCACAGTACAAGAATCATGCTAAACACATTTATTAGCTCAAGATCATGGGGCACATGTTTAAACTGTTAAAATGCCATATGGGAACATTTTAAACATGCTCAGCTGGCATCAGAAAGATGGCAGGCAGGAATGCCTCAGCATGCTTAATTTTCTTTTTTTTTTTCATAAGCCAATTTTTTATTGAAGCTTTGTGCATTTCACACAAAGTTTCAAACCAAATGTAGACCTGTGGCCCACTCCCTGCCCCCCCCACCCCACCAGAGTTCTCTGCCAAACATGATTTTTTCATCTTTTTCTCGTCTCTCTCAAAATTCTCGATGCAAAAGATTACTGTTTCAAGCAGAAGTTCATGGTTTCAGTCAGTTGAGGGGCACTTGGGTTGGTTCCAGCTCCTTGCTATTGTGAAGAGAGCTGCAGTAAACATGGCCATGCATGTATCTCTGCAGTAAGATGAGTCTTGTGGGTACATGCTCAGGAGTGGTATGGCTGGGTCAGGTGGCAAGTTCATTCCAAGTCTTCCAAGGGTTCTCCACACTGCTTTCCATAGTGGCTATACCAGTTTACATTCCCACCAGCAGTGGATGAGTGTTCCTCTTTCCCCACAACCCCTCCAGCACTTGGTATCATTTGTTTTCTTGATCCTAGCCAGTCTTATTGGAGTAAGATGATATCTTAAAGTAGTTTTGATTTGCATTTCCTTAATGATTAATGATGTTGAACACTTCTTAAGATGTTTCTCAGCCATCTCTAATTCCTCACTTGTGAAGTCTCTGTGCTCCATCTATTGAGTGGGTCATTTGTTTTCTTTCTTCTTTGTCTTTTGAGTAATTTATATATTCTGGAAATCAATGCTTTGTCAGATGTATCTGTGGTGAAGGTTTCCTCCCACTCTGTGGGATTTCTCTTTACTTCCTTGATTGTTTCTTTTGATGTACAAAAGCTTTTGAGTTTAATGAGGCCCCATTTGTCAATTGTCGACCTTAATTCTTGTGCAGCTGTTGTCTGATTTAGGAAGTCTTTTCCTATGCCTATGTCTTGTAGTCTGCTGCCAACTTTTTCTTCTATCACCTTCAGAGTTTGGGGTTTCACGTTAAGGTCTTTAATCTATCTAGAATTGACTTTTGTACAGGGCGAGAGGTAGGGGTTTAATTTCATTCTTCTACAAGTGGTGATCCAGTTTTGCCAACACCACTTGCTGAAGATGCTGTCTTTTCTCCATTGTGTCTTCTTGGCCCCCTTGTCAAATATGAGAGGATCTCCAATTCCAGGAGAGAACTCACTCTTTCCAATCCTTCGGCATGAGGGGAATCTGACTACATCTCATTCTAGACCGTCCCAGTGGCGAGATCTGATGCGCGATTCTAACCCGGTGCTACTAGAACCTGCATGCTGGGGAGCAACGCATGTTCTTTACATTCACTAATAGCAAGGTAGGACACCATAGTAGCCATAGATAATTATCCAAGTACTCTCAAAGAAAAACAAGATCGTAATAAAGATGTGGGCGGTTAATTTCCATTGAGATCTTCTGTCTTAGAGAGAATCCAGTTATATCTTATATTGCAATTGAGAATTGTTGAATAGAGGAGCGTAAATAAAGTATGATAAAATATCTATGTTTGCCGATAAGAGAATTGCTTGGTGAACGGCGATGGCGGGGGGGCAGGCCGGCATCAGTTTGGGTGGTGCATCATGAACAAGTCGCAATCCTTTCGAGTTGGTTCCTCGGATACGATGTGAGGTGCATCGTTCTTGGTGTGTAGGGTCTTGTTTGCCGATTCATGGCCTAGTATCATTTTAACCTAGTTTTAGAATATTTGGGTGCATGCTGTGGTTCGATTAGGAGAGTAGGGTTAATAAAAGTTCAATGACTAAATTTTTGGCCTTTGTATCGTTCTGTGCCATGGGCGTTTTGCCTAGATACGAGTGTACCTGCAGTGCTCTTATCTGGTAGTGCCAGGAAGTTAGGGGAGAAATTGTCCTTTCTGATAATCTGTTCCTAAACATATGATTTGTGTCGATTTTAATACATGGGTGTGTTAAGACTCTATGTTGTGACCACATGCTCATGTATTATGTAGAATTCCCTGCCGTGAATATCCAATAGCGTGGTTCAGTCGGATGCGGATTATTCTTTTGGTACAGTTGGAGGTTTCTGTACCTTTTATCATACATCACATACTTACGTTCCGACTAATTATTTACTGGTTACATGTTGAGGTATGTAGTGCTGTCGAATCTACTGTCTTGGTGTGAGCGTCTTTGGTGATTCCCTAGGATAATTACAGATAATCACTGGAGTAATCCATTTCTTCTAGGTAATACCTTAAACTTGGTATAGTGATAAGTTTTTGAACGTATTTCCTGTCTGATTGTCTGGATCTTTCAATTCTCTCGTGGTTGTGGAGTGTTCCCCTTTGTTCATCCCAGATTCTTATTGATTTGGAGTTGTTCCTCTTTCTTTGGTTAACTGGGCTAGAGGTCTGTCTATCTTGTTTATTCTTTCAAAAGAACAACTTTTGGATTCATTGATTTTTTTTTTGTATGGTTTTCTTTGTTTCTATTTCATTGATTTCTGCTCTGTTTTTGTTATTTCTTTCTGTCTGATTATAAATACCTTTCAGAGCAACAAAGGACTGAGAATCATGTACATTCCATTTAGTCAGAATGAAGAGAACTTACAAGTATACAAAAGTCAACAATTTTTGTTTTGGCTGTATGTATGCAAGTGTACCACTTGTGTGCCTGGTTTACTTAGAGGCCAGAAGAAAGCATGGGATCCCCTGGAACTGGGGTTACATATGGTTGTTAGATAGTATGTGCATGCTGGGATCCTAAACCAGGTCCTCCTCAAGAGCAGTAAGTGCTCTTAATCACTGAGCCTCTCTCCAGCCCCCAATAATTTCTAAATATACTAGCCATGCACAGTTAGTAATGATGTTTAAAAGTAGTATTTCCAGGAGAATCAAAAGATGAAATCAAATTAGCAAAATATGTACAAGATTTGTATAGTGAAAATTATATTGGAGAAAAATCAAAGATGGCCTTAATAAAGAGAGAACTATAGGGCTGGAGAGATGTCCTAGCGGTTAAGAGCGCCGACTGCTCTTACAGAGGACCTGGGTTCGATCCCCAGCACCCACATGGCAGCTGAGAACCATCTGTAACTCAATTCCAGGAGAACTCCAGTTCCAGGGGAATCAACACCCTCTTCTGACCTCCACGGCATTGCAGACACAGGGTGCAATACTACATGCAGACAGACATTCATGGACAGCATACAGAATAAATAAATAGAATAAAGTNATAAATAAATAAATAAATAAATAAATAAAATATATAAAAAAGAGAGAACTATATAATGCTCATAGCTTGGCAGACTCAATATGTCTAACATGGCAGTTTACTCGAATTGATCAATAAAGCTGGTACAATTCCAATCAAAACTCCAGAAGGCCTTTGTTGTTGTTTGGTTTTGTTTTGTTGTGAATTGACAAGCATTAGAATATTTATTTGAAGATACAAAGAGGCTAAAGTAGCCAAAGGAATTTTGAAAAGGATTTCCAGTTCTAAGCAATCTCTATGGAAATAATAAAATTAAAAAATTACCTATTCAGTTCACCAATTCCACTAGTAAGAAACTGTGTTATGAAACATGTCAACAAGCCAGCCATGATGCTGTACACCTGTAATCTCAGCACTTGGGAAGCTGAGGCAGGAAGATTATGAGTTTGAGACAAGCCCAAAATACACAAGGAGAGCCTGTCTTAAAAACCAAAGTTAAGGGGCTGGAGAGATAGCCTAGCAGTTAAGAACACTGACTGCTCTTGCAGAGGACCCGGGTTCGATCCCCAGCACCCACATGGAGGCTAAGAACCGTCTGTAACTCTAGTTCCAGGAGAACTCCAGTTCCAGGGGAATCTGACGCCCTCTTCTGACCTCTGTGGCATTGCATGACACGGGTGCACAGACCTACATGCACACAGTACACTCATACACATACAAAAATAAATGAAATTTAAAAATTTAATAAAAAAACCCCAAAGTTAAACAAAACAAAATGCAACAAACAAAAAGAGCATCAATGTATAAGTATGCCTACAGAGAGAGTTCATATTGTTCCCAAACCAATAAAGAAATAAATAAAATTTCACTAAACATATTATTGAATAAATTATATTATATCCTACCACAAAATATGATGAATAAATTCAAAAGAATGAATTTCAATATGCAGGAGGTTAGCTCCAGAAGGGACTGATCAACAGACTCCCAAAGATAAAACATAAAGAATATTAGGTAGACCAACTCAAGGCCCTGAAATGGGGTGTAAAGTCAAAGGTGATGCTTGGCTGGAGGTTAAGATAGTGGTGGTGATCCCTCCAGATGGACCATCTTAGAGCCCCCAAAATAGGATGGAAGGAAAATATCTGGTAATGTGCTCCAGTTGGATTATGCAAACCAGCTTCTGGGTAAGGAACTTTCTCGCCCATGCCTAGAAAGCTGGTACCCTTTCCTCTGGTGAACTCATCAGCTGAGGAGTACTTAAGCCATGTTCACACTCTTGTATCCTGTACATTTACTTAGATTGAATTCTGAGTGAAATGGGCTTCCAAGAAAAGCAGGCTCTGCTGCTGAAAGTGCTCACCCCAAGAGGGTTCTGAGTGAGAGGATAAAAGGGAGAAGAGAAAGAAGTCCCACATTTGCCAAAATTGGCCATGTGCTGCTCCCCTTGGTCCGCTCTTTTTTCCTAAAGAGTGTATTCTTGCTTCTTTGCTCATTCTAATTAAACTGTTGACTGCTGGAGATACTACTCTGTTCTGTCTGAATTATTCTTTTTAGGGAACTCAAGAACTGAGACTGCTGTTAGGACTGAGGTCATAGGAAACTGGAAACCTCCTGTAACATCAGCATTTGATTAGGGGGCTACCATTAAGTGCTATCCACTGAGAAAAGTAAGACACATAGCAGTTGTGTTAGTTTAGTGTTGCTGTGATCAAAATACCTGAGAACAACTTATGGGAGGAATTATTGGTTTATTTGTTTTGCTCACAGTTTCAAAGCTAGCAGCTCAAAATGGGTGAAAGGATGAGAGGGCATGGTAGAACAGAGAGGCTCACATCACAGCAGACAAGAAGGAGAGAGAGAGAGAGAGAGAGAGAGAGAGAGAGAGAGAGAGAGAGAGAGAGAGAGAGAGAGACTATCACTGGGTACCTAATTTTTGTTAGTTTTTTTTTTTATCTGCTTATTTTTAGTTTATGTCTGAGTGTTATGCCTACGTATATGTAAGTGCACATATCATGCAAAGTCTGTGGAGGACAGAAGAGGGCGTTGGCTCTCCTGGAACTGGAGTTGCAGATGGATGTTAGCCACCATGTGGGTGCTGGGATTTGAACGTAGGTGTTCTGCAAGAGCAGCCAGTGCTCTTAATCACTAAGCCATCTCTCCAACTCTGAGCACTTAGTTTAAAGACATGAGCCTGGGGAGATATTTCATATTCAAGCCATAATAGGAGTGTACACAGGATATTTTTTTGATTTGGGTAGACTTATAATGTCCCTCTTTAAAGCCCTGTATGTGCATATAGTTATGCACATACAGGGCTTTATGTAACATAAATAAGTTTATTTATTTATTTATCCATATTTATTTAATAAGTTCCATATAACATGGAACATAATAAGTTCCATGTTATATGGAACTTATTAAAGCATGCACACCAAGTTTTAAACCATGATCACACACACACACACACACACACACACACAATCCCAGGCTGGAGATGCTGAGTAGGGTGGAGACCATTCAAAATGCCCCAATTCTACTTCTCCAGAAATTAACCTGAGGTATTAAGCCAGAAATGTGAAGTTTATATGTTCATACCTGCAACACAGCATAGCCTATCACGACTAATATAGAAGTATAGGGAGATGAATGGCAGAAATGGTTAGGGGCAAGCCAGGAATGTGGATCTTGAAAGAGCCAAGTAGCTTCACTGCTTCTTAATGGCTTACTAGTTGCAGTTCCCATTAGGCATGGCATTAATTTTGTTTCTCTGCATGCTCACTAACCTCTTGGTTTACAATAAACTCACAATCTTTACAATAAACTTAACTTTTCTCAATTAACTTAAGTCTTCCTTTTAAACCTAAAGAACAAAATAAAGTCATTTAGTCTGTCATATTTTTAAAAAATTCTTATTTATTTATTTATTTTTTATGTGTATGAATATACTGTCTGCATGTAAGTTTGTGCACCCGTGTTGTACAATGCCTCAGAAGTCAGAAGAGTTAAAGATGGTTCTTAGCTGCCATGTGGGTGCTGAGACTCGAACCCGGGTCCTCTGCAAGAGCAGTCGGTGCTCTTAACCCTGAGCCATCTCTGCAGCCCCATGTCCATCATATTTTAACTATTTACGTATTCATGTCTCCTAAGTTAGATGCTGTTGGTGTCTGTCCATTTTTTCTTAGCATACACTTATGATGAAGGCTATGTAGTAGAGAAATCCTATGAATCTTTGAGGGAATGTCTAGTCAAAGAAACAAACTCAGTCTACATTCTAGGAAAGTAGATGTTTTAGGGAGTTAATGCCTTTAGAAATAAGCCCGTGGGGCTGGGGAGATGGTACAGTCAGTAAAGTGCCTTCCAAGCAAGAATGAGGACCTGAGGTTGGATCCCCATCACCAACATAAAAGCCAGGTGCACTGGTATGTGTCTCTAACCCCAGCACTCAAAGGGCAGAGACAAGCAGATCCCTGGAGCTCATCAACTGGCCAGCCTAGCCAAATCGATGAGCTTCAGGTTCAGCGAGAGAGCCTGTCTCATAAAGTAAGGTGGAGAATGACCAAGGAAGACATACAATGTTGATCTATGACCTCTATAAGCACGCTCACGTTCATGCAAATGCACCCCCACACAGTTGCACACACAAATATTGCACATACATACATTGCACACATACAATGAAAGAGGGGGAAAGAAGGGAGGAAGGAAGGAAGGAAAGAAGGAAGGAAGGAAAACAAAAAGAAAAAAACCCAGCCCAGACAAGGATGTTGGGTGCATGAGTAAGCTCCTTGTGGAAATGAGTCTGTGGCTCTTACTCATTGTGTCCCGTCCCAGAGTTCTACAGTGGGCTGAACTCAAGCTGCCTGAAGCGGTTTGAAAATTCACCCTTTACTGGCTATTTTCTAATCTTTTCTTATTCATTTACTTAATAGAGTCTTACTACAGAGAAGTCCTGAATCAAGTGCTTGTATTTAAATTCATATCTCATGACCTGCTTCCTTGGAAAAATCCAAATTAAGATAGCTCTTGATTGAGTGGGGAGGAGCAGGTGCATGTTGTAAGGAGGTCCTTGAGTCACCCGAGGATGTGAGGCAAAGGAACACTCATTTATTGCTGACAGAAATGCAAAAATATAATTTTACATAATTTGGCAGTTTCCTACAAAGCAAAACAAATTTTTACTACATAATCCAGCAATCATGCTTCTTGGTGTTTGCTCAAATGAGCTGAAAACATGCCCACAAAACACTGCATATCAATTGTCTTAAGCCCAGTTGGGCTGCTATAACAAAGTCCCATGAACTGAGTAGATTATAAATAGCAGAAACTTATTTTGCACAGTTGTGGAAGCAAGGAACTCCAATGTCAAGGTATCAACAGGTTCAGTGTTTGGTGAGGGTTTGCTTTCTGGTCATAAATGACACCTTGTAGTAATATTCTGTGGTAAAGGGGAAATTAACTTAAATTTTTTTTATTTATTATTTTATGTGTATGAGTGTACTGTCTGCATGTAAGTAGGTACACCCGTTTCATGCAATGCTGTGGAGGTCAGAAGAGGGTGTAAGATTCCCTGGAACTGGAGTTAAAGATGGTTCTTAGCTGCTATGTGGGTGCTGGGAATTGAATCCAGGTCCTCTGTAAGAGCAGTCAGTGCTCTTAACCGCTGAGCCATCTCTCCAGCCCCAGGAAATTAACTCTTTAGGGGTCTCCTATAAGGTCACAAATCTCATTTATGAGGGTTAGGCTTCCCAAAGTCTCCAGTTCCCTTGGGGTTTACAAGTTCATCATACAAATCAGAGAGGACACATTCACTGCATATTTACACCTGCTTTATTTATAACTGCCAAATGTATATACCCTTTAATAATGTACAGATAACCATCCTGTGGTTGTCTGTACATTATTGTAATTCATATAACGGAATGTTGTACATTCATATAACAGAATATTGTTCATTAATACAAAGATTTGAACCATACTTACCTGGCAGGGGAGATACCATGATCGCAAAGGTGGTTTTCCCAGGTTGAGGCTTATCCATTGCACTCAGATGTGCTGACCCCTGCGATTTTCTCGAATGTATAATTTGTGGTAGTGGGGGACTGTGTTCGCACTCTCCCCTGTAAAAATAAAAAAAAAATAAAATAAATACAAAGATTTGAACCATCGAGCTACAAGAGAATGTGTGCGAACCTGATGTACATATTGCTAAGTGAAAGCAGCCAATCTGGAAAGCTTTATAACTATGTTATCACAATTGTACACTACTGTGGTCACAAGATCTCGCATAGGATAATACATGGTTCACAGTAGTAGACAAACTACTATTATTGCTTTTTGAGTTGTATGGGGCCCTGGGAAAGTTGCTTGATTTCCTTAAGCTTCAACGTGCCCTTCCGTGTGATGGAGATATTCATGTGTATTATGGTTGGAATCTGAAATGTCCTAAAAACTCATGCGTCGAAAGCTTATTCCCCAATGGATCACAAGGGAGTCTGACTTTAGGTGAAATATGAGGCAAAACTTTCTTTTTATTTTTTGGTCTTTTTGAGACATGGTCTCTCGTTAGTCCCAGCTGGCCTGGAGCTTGCTATGTAGACCAGGCTGGCCTTGAACTTACAGAGATCAGCCTGCCTCTGCCTCCCCAGGAGCTGGGACTAAAGGTGTGCACCACCGCACCCAGCTTGAAGATCTTTCTGTGAAAAAATTCTGTTTAAAAAAATGTTTTTTTGTTTTCTTTCCCATCTATTACTTCAGCTGTAATCTTTATTATTTTCTTTCTTTTGATAACTGGATTTAGTTTGCTCTTTTTTTTCTAGTTCCTTGAAATATCATCAACTTCTGGGTGGATTTCTTTTTTTTAACGTGAGGTTTTCCTTCTGTGCTTCTGCTCTGGCTTCCCAAACATCTTAGCATGTTTTCACTTTCATGTGTGTCAAATGTTCTGATTTTCCTTGTAAATTTTTTCATTGACATTGGTTTTTCAAGAGCAGGTATTTGTATTTGTGAATTTTCTAGCTTTCTTTTCGCTTTTTCTAATTTCATTCCATTGTGATTAGAAAAGGTCTGTTTATGATTTCAGTCATCCCCAAATTGTTAGGAATTATTTTGTAACTCAGCATAGAATTTCTCCTTTAAAATTTCCTGTATACATATAACAGTAGCATCCATCTCAAGCTGTCAGAGCTGTGCACGGGTCTGTATGGTCTGCTTAGTCTAGTGTTGCCTGCTGTTTCCACGCTGATATTCTGTCTCTCACTGATAATGAGATTGAGGTCCCTTACTATTGCATTACTATTTCAGCCAGTCTTCATGACTTGACAAATAGGTACCATATGGTTCCATTGCAAGGACATACAACTTGGAAATAGTGGGCTCTAGCAAGAGCCCGAGGCACTATAAGGCTGCAGGACACTATCCAGAGCCTGAGGGTACCTCTTCTTAAATGTGCCCTCAACACAGCCTTCTAGGCTTGGAGAGGTTGGTTAGTCTTCTCATAACTGAGTCCATAAATATATAATAAGTACCTAGACTGTGCCAGGCACCTAGGAATGCAGCATCAAGCAAAATGGAGCTCCCTGCCCTGCAGGAGCTTATACTCAGGGTGAAGGAATCAGACAGTGGCCACAAACAACTAAGGTAATGGCAGGCCAGACAAATGCTATGTGGATACTTAAAGAGGGTTACTGGGTAGAACTGCGGAAGTACTCCAGTTGTGGGGGAAGACCTCTCTGGGACAAGGACCTGAAAGATGAGCAGGAGGAAGATGTGGGGAAATAAGTGAACAAAACCCCAGAGGAAGAGCAAATGAAAGATTCTGACAGATAGGTACCTGCTATGCTTGAAGGAAAAGGCTAGTCTTGGCTGTTGTCCTTTGTCACCTTTAACACCAAAGACACAGTTATACTTCAATGATTGGGGTTCATTTTCCTTACACAATGCCACATGGTGGTAGGGGTAGAAACATGATTTGCAGCCAGATGTGGTGGTGTGCACTCCTTTAATCCCAGCACTCGGGAGGCAGAGGCAGAGGTAGAGGAGGGAGGCGTATCTCTGTGAGTTCAAGTCCAGTCTGGTCTACAGAGTGAGTGCCAGGCCAGCTGGGGCTACAGGGAGACCCTGTCTTGAAAATACAAAAATAATATATGATTTGCCTTCTCTTTTCTATCTTCTACTCCCTTAAGTTGTTGGTAGGTCAGGGAGAAGAGGTGACCCACCCATGCTTCAGCTCTGTGAAGAGTTAATTTGCTTAGTGAAGAATATGAATTGACAGCATGTCTTGTAGGACGTGCCTTTTGACAATACAATGGTTGCAGATTAACATGTCTGTAATAGAGAGAATACTTTATATCCCAGTTTATTTTTTGCAGAAAACAGGTTAGAAGATTCAAGAAAAGGGGGAATCATAAGCCATGCATTTCCCTTGTTCTAACCACATGGTCCAGCAGCCGTGAAAAGGAGGGCTCTTCAGGATAGGGAGTTCCCTGAAAGGAGAGAGCGGGTTTCTTCCTTGAATGTTTTTTCTTATTGATTTGGGGTTAAATCACATAGTTATGAGTTGTTTTAAATGATTGTTACAAATAGAATGGATATTGGTTAAGAATCTGAATTAACCTTTGCAAACATTCCCTCCTGAGCTAAAGCCTGTGGAATTAATATTACTTTGTATAAAGTTCATAATATGTATCTAGGAAGTAGCTATATTTTATGGGAAATAAAATTATAAGCATATAAATAATAATTTTTTCCTTCAGAAACAAAACTTGCATTAGTTGGGGATAGCTGAAGGAGCCAAGGAGGAAATCTAAAGCAATTCAGGAAAAAAATGAGGGCAAGAGGCTGGAGAGATGGCTCAGAAGTTAAGAACACTTGGCTACTCTTGCAGAGGATCTGGGTTTGGTTCCCAGAATCCACATGGCAGCTAGCAACTATCTGTGACTCCATTTCCAGGGCATCCGATAGCCTCTTCTGATCTCTGTAGTTATTGCATGACCCAGGTATACTTACATGCAGGCAAAGCACTCAAATGTACAAATTTAAAAGAAAAAGTTTAAATGATAGCAATACTGATTGTACACCACCAGAGCTCACATTCACAATTCTAGCAATACTGATTGTACACCACCGGAGCTCACATTCACAATCCTAGCAATACTGATTGTACACCACCGGAGCTCACATTCACATTCCTAGCAGTACTGATTGCACACCACCGGAGCTCACGTTCACATTCCTAGCAGTACTGATTGCACACCACCGGAGCTCACATTCACATTCCTAGCAATACTGATTGTACACCACCGGAGCTCACATTCACATTCCTAGCAATACTGATTGTACACCACCGGAGCTCACATTCACATTCCTAGCAGTACTGATTGCACACCACCGGAGCTCACATTCACATTCCTAGCAGTACTGATTGTACACCACCGGAGCTCACGTTCACATTCCTAGCAATACTGATTGTACACCACCGGAGCTCACATTCACATTCCTAGCAATACTGATTGCACACCACCGGAGCTCACATTCACATTCCTAGCAATACTGATTGTACACCACCGGAGCTCACATTCACATTCCTAGCAATACTGATTGTACACCACCGGAGCTCACATTCACATTCCTAGCAATACTGATTGTACACCACCGGAGCTCACGTTCACATTCCTAGCAATACTGATTGCACACCACCGGAGCTCACATTCACATTCCTAGCAATACTGATTGTACACCACCGGAGCTCACGTTCACATTCCTAGCAATACTGATTGTACACCACCGGAGCTCACGTTCACATTCCTAGCAATACTGATTGTACACCACCGGAGCTCACATTCACATTCCTAGCAATACTGATTGCACACCACCGGAGCTCACATTCACATTCCTAGCAGTACTGATTGTACACCACCGGAGCTCACATTCACATTCCTAGCAGTACTGATTGCACACCGCCGGAGCTCACATTCACATTCCTAGCAATACTGATTGTACACCACCGGAGCTCACGTTCACATTCCTAGCAAGACTGATTGTACACCACCAGAGCTCACGTTCACATTCCTAGCAATACTGATTGTACACCACCGGAGCTCACATTCACATTCCTAGCAATACTGATTGCACACCACCGGAGCTCACATTCACATTCCTAGCAGTACTGATTGTACACCACCGGAGCTCACATTCACATTCCTAGCAGTACTGATTGCACACCGCCGGAGCTCACATTCACATTCCTAGCAATACTGATTGTACACCACCGGAGCTCACGTTCACATTCCTAGCAAGACTGATTGTACACCACCAGAGCTCACGTTCACATTCCTAGCAATACTGATTGTACACCACCGGAGCTCACATTCACATTCCTTTCTGGTTTCATTCACTCTTTTGAGATCATTAAGGATATTATCCCCAGTTCACAGAAGAGGATGCTGAGATTCAGAAAGCTCAAATACTCAAGAGAACTGGCAAGGGTCGGGGTCAGGGCCAGGGTCGGGGTCAGGGTCAGGTGTGGGGTCACCCTCGGGATTTGTGGCAGGGCCCACTTTATCCTGGGACGACCCATGTGGAAAATACGCGCAGGAAAGCACACCACGTGTATGCAGGTTGAGGTTCAAATGCAGAGAGAGCTTTTATTCCAACATGTCTGCTTAAATATCCATTATGACTCAATCCTCAGGAATGCTAAATCTTTTCGTCACTACACCCCACCCCATAGGTGTGGCCAGGGAGGTACCATTGGCTTAGAATCCAACTCATCTTAATTAAGTTATCCCACAGTCAGGGTCGGGGTTGGGGTCGGGGTCAGGTCAGGGTTGGGGTTGGGGTCGAGGTCGGGGTCAGGGTCAGGGTTGGGGTCGGGGTCGGGGTTGGGGTCAGGGTCAGGGTTGGGGTCGGGGTCGGGGTTGGGGTCAGGGTACTACAGTGGTTAAGAGCATGAGCTCAGATGGAGCTTTAAAATTTTGGCTCCAACTCTTAGTATTTTATAAGTTTGGGTGAGTTCCTTACCTCACTCTGAGCCCCAGTTTTCCCCATTTTAGGGTTATTAGTTTTCCTCTCCTATAGATGCTGCGTTAAATGAGAAACATGCCGAAAGTACGTAGCACTGTCTTTGTACTACAGGGTCCTGCCCATCTTGTCCTGTGGATTTTAGTGTTTTCCTGTTCAGGTTACAAGCATGGCTCAGATATGGCAAGCTACTCGGTTGCTTTGTCTCTGTCTCTTCTTTTGTGAAGTTGGGATAAGATTGTAGCTCCCTCACAGGGTGATGTAAAGATAATGGATTACTTCTATGGCACTTAGGACAGAGCTCAGCACACAGCGAGCTTCCTGAAAGAATTCCCCAGAGAAGACAGAAGTTAGGGATGAGTGCAATCAGTCAGGAAGGCTTCTTCCAAGCTGTGAGTTGTCACTAATCCCAAGGGAACGAAAGCCAGGAGAAACTGAACCGGCACATCCTGCTGCTGCTCCACACAGCACGGCTGGGGGAGGTATGGCGACTGCATTTGCAAGCCTACCTCCACCGCCTCCCTTGCACCTGTCAAAACTGCAGGGGCTGCTCAGCAACACATGGAAGATCTCATTTGCAATGAAGTCATTTTCTCCCCCAAATACATCTGTCTACACTTGAAGGTGGCAAAACACTTTTGAGAATTCTCCATCCTGGGTAGAGGGTATGAACTCGTCAGGTTGTTCTGTCCCTGGGCTTAATGTCTGAGCATTGTTGTCATCACAGAGCGCCATGTTATCTGCCAAGCTCAATTGTTCCCTCTCCTGTGGGAGCTGAAAGGTTCAACAGCAGAGGAAAGCTTTATCAAGCCCCAGATAGACCGAAAGGCCGTGGTCCCTGACTTTGTAAAATGGAAGGTTTGGTCTCTATGTAGTCTTGGCTCCCATTTGGTCCATGGCCCTAAGGACCTTCATTTTGTTCTTCATCCTTTCCTTTCCCTTTTCCTTCCCTTTTTCTCCTTTTGGACCTGGCTATTTAATGGGGACAAGGCCTAATCTAATGAACAGGCAGACTTTGTTTGCCCCTCTGTAAACAATTGCTGAATTAATTACTCCTCATCAGACACTTATCAGATGCTTGCCTAATAACCTTAATTAGTCCTTAGACAATGCCCTGAGGATTTGAACATGGGTCTGCTTGATGACAGAGCCAGACATTTAAAGGATGCGTCCTCTGAGTGTGTGCACAGAGCTCAGAGCTTGCTTTCCAGCCCATAGTCACAGAACTATGTGTCCTAGTAATAGAATGATGTTTTAATTGTATTACATTTGAGGCAGCTAAAAAGTATCTAATGTAAGTTGTAATTTAAGCACAGACATTAAATTAGATAAATCTTGTTGAATCTGTTATTTAAGTGGATTTTATTAAAATTTGAGCTATACACCATGGCCCACATCTGAAATCCCAGTACTTGGGAAGCCGAGACAAGAGGACTATGCTGGAGGTCAGCCTGGGCTGGCTATCTAGTGAGTTCAAGGCCAGTCTGAGCTGCAGTACATAGCTACATAGTGAAACTGTCTCAACTTTTAACCTTTTTTTTTTTTTTTGCCTTTTTGAGCACAGGTCTCCCTGTAGTGCAGCTGGCTGGAGTCACTATGTAGACCAGGCTGGCCTTGAAACTCCACAGAGATCTGCCTGCCTCTGCTTCCCAAGTGCAGGGATTGAAGGCGTGTGCTACACCACCTGGC
The DNA here is from genome assembly GCA_009823505.1 of Rhizomys pruinosus. Lineage (NCBI taxonomy): Eukaryota > Metazoa > Chordata > Mammalia > Rodentia > Spalacidae > Rhizomys > Rhizomys pruinosus. The sequence continues at coordinate 480,873 of VZQC01003121.1, read as the reverse complement.
TCAACTTTTATTCTTTTTTTTAAAAATTTATTTATTTTTGTTGTGTATGAATGTACTGTCTGCATTGTAGGTTTTGTTTGTCACCTGTGTCATGCAATGCCGAGGAGGTCAGAAGAAGGGTCTTTCAGATTCCCCTGGAATGGAATAAGAGGGTTTGCCACCATGTGGGTGTTGGGGACCGAACGGGTCCTCTTGCAAGGGCAGTTGGCACTCTTAACTGCTAGGCCATCCTCCAGCCCAACAATTTTAAAATAAAAAAAGAAGGGTCAAAAGCGAGACGAGAGAGAGAGGACGGCGATAGCGAGGCGATGGTGCCCGGAGAGGAGGCTGATGCGAGAGAGGAGGCGGAGCTGTGGAGGGTCCCGGAGAGAGAGAGGAGAGGATGAGCGAGAGAGGGGTGAGAGCGAGCGATGGAGAGAGAGAGAGAATCCTTGGCTTTGAAGTCAGACCACCTGGAACCAAAGCTGATTCCCTATGTAGCCTTTGGCAAATTATTTAATCTTTCTTACAGCTTTTATTTCCTAAAGTACAGATTAGGATGAGGAGACCTAAATCACAGAGAGCTGACCCTTATGGCACACTCACAGTTGTCACTGGTAGTTTAGATCTCCTTCTCTTTGAATTAGCACTTTAATGGTTTCTCGATAACTCAAAGAATCACACCATGAGTGCAATTTTACTTTCAAACAATCATATCTTGCTGTGTCATACTCAGACAAGTTAGAAAAAAAAAACTACCTTGGGCTGGAGAGATGGCTCAGCGGTTAAGAGCACTGACTGCTCTTGCAGAGGACCCAGATTCGATTCCCAGCACCCACATGGCAACTAAGAACCATCTTTAAGCCGGGTGTGGTGGTGCCTGCCTTTAATCCTAGCACTCAGGAGGCAGGGGCAGGCACATCTCTGTGAGTTCAAGGTCAGCCTGGTCTACAGAGTGAGTTCTAGGCCAGCTGAGGCCGGAAATATAGGGAGATGTCTCAAAAAAAAAAACAAAAACCCAAACAAACCAAAAACCCTACCTTAAAAGTTGAAACAAAAGAGGGAATGAGAGAGATGGCTCAGTGGTTAAGAGCACTGACTGCTCTTGCAGAGGACCTGCATTTGGTTCACAGCCACTAACATGTGTCCTTAACTCTAGTTCTAGGGGATCTGACACCCTCTTCTGGCTTCCTCCACAGGCATCAGATGAGCACATGGTGCGTTACATACAAGTAACTAAAATACTCATACACGTAAAATAAAAATAAATAAAATCTGAAAAATTAAAACAAAAGAGACTTCTGAGGCAAAAATATAGATTTTTAGTAGTGGAATCCTGCCATTGAGTAACGTTATTTCTGGCTTCTATTATCAGTTTTTTGATGAATTATCTTAAGGAAATCAATGCCCGAAGGGGAAGGGGGCTCTAGTAAGAACAGTAGAAGTTCCAGATTCTTGGAGGAAGGTCCTTGGATGCACAGTGCACTTGCTGGCGGTGTAGGCTTTGAGTACAATTAACCCTAGGAGACCAGAGTTGGACTTGGAGAAATCAGATTATTCTGCTCTGGACATTTCTACTTTCCAGCCAATGGTCCTTGGTGTGAGATTGACTATCTTACACAATAAACAATGCAAATGGAAGTATCTTTTTGTTGCTCAAGATCATTCTCATAGGTCATTCATTAATATCCTAACTACCAGAAAAAATTACTTGGAAATGTGACCTTTTCCATAGACTGGTTTTGGGACTAGAAATTTTGTAAACAGCACCGTTGAAGTTGCTTAATTACATGCAAAGCTGTAAGTGATCATGGCAATTAATTTCCAAACTTTAGAACAAAGATAGACTTAATGAGAGCTTAAGATTTGTTTTTCATTTCTTAGAGTTAGCTGGTTAGCACTTTTTGGCAACTACCTCCTGTCAATTTTAGTATTAGAATATGGAGGAATCACCAAGCTCCACCCACTAGGTAAATGTGGTTTATTCTTTTGTTTTTAACCACGTAGCTGGATGGTTTTCACAAAGGGAGATGAGTTGAGTGACTAATGGTGCAGTTTGTTTTGCATTACTGTAGAGGAGAGCAAATGACTGAAGAGCTTGTTTACAAAGGACTTTTGAAAAGGCTTTCCATCTTCCTGAGAGAGTGGGGTACCTGAAGCACAGATGAAGGTCCTAATACATTCTCTTTGTTTTGAAAAATTGAAGACTTAAAAAAAAACAGAATACAATGAAAAGACACTTCTTAGAAAAAGCATTAAGTAGAAAGAGGAGCTGACAAATTTAAATGTTAGGAATTTGAAATATTAATATGAGCATCTCGTCCCTTTTAGTATAGATTTTCCATGTTTTTCAAATGACAACAAAAGGACAAGGGTTAATTTGGGTCTTACAGCATTGTAGAAGTGCCCAAAGATTTTTCAAGACAGAAATAAAGGTTTAATCCATAGTCATCTAAATTTGAAAAGTTCCTGCCTTTAAAAGAAAATTTCTAGCTGGGTGTGGTGGTGCACGCCTTTAATCCTAGCACTCAGGAGGCAGAGGCAGGTGGATCTTTGTGCGTTCAAGCCCTGCCTGGTCTACAGAGTGAGTTTCAGGACAGCTGGGACTACAGGGAGACCCTGTCTCAAAAAGACAAAAAAAAAAAAAAAAAAAAAAGAAAGACAATTTCTTTGCTATAGGTAATTGAGAGTGGGCACATTCTTCTCTCTGCCTATATTTGAAACTAGTTCTGTGTCAACTGACTTTAGGAAATCTCTTTAAGTGATTTTTATTTTGTTCATAACTGCTATCCTCTTGTTTGTCACACTATTGAAAATAATGTAGCCTGGCTTCAAAACCATACCATTTTAACCACTCAATTCTCGAAACACTTATTTCAGGAACTATGTAATATTTGAGTCTTTTTATCTTTCAATAGAATACATATGTGTGTGTGTGTGTGTGTGTGTGTTGCAGGGTGTGTATGAACAGGTATTTGGTCCTCATTATATGCACCTGGAATATAATGCAGCCAGATTTTATTTTATTTTTTATTTTTTATTGATGTTTTATGTATTTAATACATCATTTTTCATTTCTGTTCAGGCAGCCGGATTTTAAAAGCTTTTTAAAAAAAACCCTAAATATATAAAAAAATCTAGGTCTATAGAAAATATTGCAACCATATAAATATAGCAGAATATCCCAAACTTAATGGTAGATTATATTTTGAAATATTTTTAGAAATAGTGACTGGCAGTTAGTTAAAAAGTAGCTTGAAAAAATAGACATATTTTTGCTTTTATTTTGGGAGGAGGAGGAAGGCGTATTTGCTTTGCAGCTAATAGTCCATCATCGAGGGAGGAACTTAAGACTGGAGCTTGAAGCTGAGACCACAGAGGAATGCTGCTTACTGCTTGCACCTTCTATTTTTTTTTTTTTAAAGAATAGATTGGAAGGTGTATATGTTATATATGTTGTAACCGATGAATAGCAAACAACTCTAAAACATGGAATCTTAAAATAGAAAGAAATCATTAACTGGAACCAACAATGTAATCAATCTACCAAGGCAGGCTAGTGAACATGAGAGACAATTTATGTGATAGAAGGGAATACTTTAGTATCTACTAAGACAATATTCATATGCTGTGGAATACCTGAGAGGCCCCCTTGTGGGAGGAAAATGAAGGAAAGGACATTTCAGGTGAGAGAAAGATATATTCTGGGAAAAACCTATATTTACTTGGGACGTAATCATTTAACCAAGTTCCAGTTGCAGGGCAAATAGGTTGTTTAACATTTTCCCTGTTACAATCAGTGCTCATCTGCATAGGTTTAGCATAGCTATTATCCAATTTACATACTCATGTATTTATATACACCATCAAATATAAGATAAATCCTTATGAATGGAATTATTAGTTCAAGTAGCATTTTATATGTTGTCATTTGTCATCTAAGCAGACCACAGAAGACTGGCTAGAAGGAAGGCTCGGTGTATAAAGGCACTTGCCAAATGAGCCTGGCGACCTGAGGCCAATCCCTGGAGCCCATATACAATTTTTGTTTTGTTTTGTCTTTGTTTTGTGAGACAGAGTTGCTCTGTAGCCCCAGTTGGCCTGGAACTCAGTATGTAGGCCAGGCTGGCCTTGATGTCACAGGAGACTGCCTGCCTTTACTTCCTGAGTGTAAGGCACCACCAAGTATTGCAAAAATTGATTTATTGTTTATAATTAATTAATTAATTAATTGGCCAGCATGCACGAAGCTCTGGGTTTCACCCCCAGAACTGCATAACCCAGGTGGACTGCCACAGGCTTGTTATCCTAGCACTGAGGAGCTAGAGGTCACAGGGCTAGAAGTTCAAGGTCATCCTCAGCTATATAGAGTTTGAAGACAGCCTGGGTTACATGAGACCCTGACTTAGAAAGAATGTTAAAAGAAAGAAAGGAAAAAATATAGAAGGGAAAAAAATGGAAGAAAGAAATGTCACAGGAAAAAAAGAGAAATAGCCCTTTGTTGCCTTTTCTAAAACAAATGCAGATCCAAGGAGCGGACCCATGTGGGTCAGCTCTGAGCATTTCCACCAGATCCAAGGAGCATTCTCGGACCCATCTGGGTCAGCTCTGAGCATTTCCACCATTACTGTGGAATCAGTTTGCTGATCAACTACTCTGCAGTTAGAAAGGGGTAAAAGTCGCCGCATGACCAGACACTTCAGCCAGTGGGGGTAAGCACACAGCAGTCTGCTTTGTCGTGGACTCTACACAAGCTGAGGGGAAGGGCTGAGCTTCCTTCTTGCAGACTTCCTTGAGGAGCCGGGTCAGAGACCTAATCTGACCTACCTCTCTGCAACATCACCAGATAATCTCAATGCAAGCTGATGAAAGGAGTGGGAAAACAGTCTGAACTGTCTTCCCTCAGCATGTGTTAAACAGACAGCATATGGTTGTGTTATAAACTCTTGAGACAGATCCGCTTCTGGAGGCTTTTCATAGTCCTTCTGCTGCCATGGCAACCGCTAGAGCTCCAATTCTGCCTGGGCCCTTCCTCCAGCTCTTGACCACTGAGCCGTAGCTGCTGTGTCCTCTAGGAGAGCCCAGTTTCACAGGCTGGATGGCAGTTTTGTAGTGTAAGAGGAATGGTATCTCTTTTTGCTGTTCAGAACAAGATTGCTGATTCCCTTGTGAAGCCCTGGGCCTGCTGGTCCTGTGGCCCAGTGGGTACTGCTCAGAGACTCTGGGGTGCCTCTAGGATTCCTCTGGGGTGCCTCTGGGGGGGGCAGCTCCTCTTCCACTTTGATTTCTACAATGGAAAAATCATTAAAGCTTGCATGGGGGGGATTGAATGTTATGAAAATATTTCTTGCTCTGGCACCATGTGCCAGTCTGGCTTGGGGGTATTCCTCATGGGAAGGATTCAGGATGGAAGCAATGGCCTGTACCAGGAAATATCTGGCAATATTTTAATTTCCAATTACACCAACATAATTGTTTATGTTAGTGGATTGAATACAACTTAAGAAGTCAATTAAGGTTTTTTAACAGCTTTATTTTAATTGAAGACATTTTCGGGTCACTGAGGCATGTGATTCTGACAAACTTTGGTACTAGAGTATACTAACTTCTGTATAAGACAAATAATTTTGTTGAGAAATTAGAACTATAGCCTTATATTTAAAATGACTCCTGGGGCTGGAGAGATGGCCTAGTGGTTAAGAGCACCGACTGCTCTTGCACAGGACCCGGATTCGATCCCCAGCACCTACATGACTACTGAGAACCCGTCTTCAACTCCAGTTCCAGGGGAATCCGACACCCTCTTCTGACCTCCATGGCATTGCACGACATGGGTGCACCAACCTCCATGCAGACAGTACATTCTTACACATAAAAAATAATAATAAAATATATTCAAAAAAATAAAATGACTCCTTTCTTCATGTTTTAATTATGTTTGTAATTAAAATTCATAGAAGTACAAAAGTCACCCACTGGGCCCCAGGCTAGTCAGATCTTCATGTGGGAAGAAGAATTTTATTTTCTATCCAGTAAGAGTTTAAGAATTTGGAATTCATGGGCATTATCACTAGTCTGTACTTCATATTTCTGCATTGCTTATCACAGTATATTAATGGACAGCCATTAAATGCCTATGAGCAAAATCAGATATCATCTCAGTCTTATATACTTTGTCAGAAGAGAAAAATGAGGATGATAGAGTTTATTCTTTTCTTCCTAGGACAATAATTCACTTGCCTAATGGCAAAGCATGAGAAGGAGGCAAAAGAAGAAGCTGGAAGGGAGGAAAAATGCATATATTTCTTTGCATTTGACTTACATCCCAATATGCTGATGATTAGAAGGCAGGGCTCTCGGCTCCCTGTTGATTTTGATCGTGCTGCCTCTACTGCTGACTGTGGAAGTAAATTCATAACACTGAAAGCCTCCCAGCTCACAGGCCCCTTCTGTTTTCCTCACACCATGCTGCAGATCTGCTTGTTTGTGTTCTCTTAGTCTCTGAGGCGTTTGCCTCAGATGCCACAGCACCAATGAGTCTGATCAGAATAGGGGGGCTGCAGCCAAGATGCTCAGATATCCCGGCCTCAGAGAACCATTCAGAGAGTGCCCAAGAAGCCCGGGCCCATCCCAGAGCTCACTTCATCTGCTGTCCAATGGACCTCCATTAATCGGCCTCTGGCAATGAGAAATAATGCCAATCAAAGTCGATATCTGTTCTAGTTTGCCTTCTGTTGCTGTGATAAAACACTGACCCAAACCAACCTGGAGAGGAAAGGACTGATTTTAGCTTTGGGGTTCCAGTCCGTCATTAAAGGAAGTCGAGGCAGGAACTCAAGGGAAGAACCTGGAAGCAGGAACTGGAGCAGAGCCGTGGAGGAATGCTGCTTACTGGCTTGCTTCCAGACCCAGGTTCAGCTATTTTTCTTATACAGCCTAGGTCCTCTTACCTAAGGATGATACCATGCATCTAGGCTGGGGCCTCCTACATCAACTGACAGGCAAGAAAATGCCCCACAGGGCAATTTCATATAGGAAATTCCTTAACTGATGCTCCCTCCTCCCAGGAGTGTCAAGGTGACAATGGAAGCTAGCATGGCACCTTCATTTACCATTACTTTCTCAATAGGATTTTTTTTTTTTTGTTGCTGCTGTTGTGCAGTAAGTCTCTATTAAAGATTTTTTTATTACATTGCCATATTTGAGTGGAACATCTTTGTTTTGAAATTGAAGTTCATTTTCACACTTTCCTTAAAACATTCGTTTATACCAAAAAAGATATGTATAGATGCGTATGCAGCAGGAAGGACGTTTGCTATTTTGAGATGTGACAGAAATTATGAGGTGCAGAAAAAAGAGAAGGGAGAGGGGTCCCTTTAGAAGGACATAGGGAGGGAGAAGTCGGGCCTGTCCAAGATGGCTGGTGACGTCAGAAGCAGTGATGTGCAAGGTGCATCGACACATATGGTTCAGAAATCAAACACTGACATCTTCCTTCTACCCTTTCTCTAATTCAGCCAGTCTGCCCAAGCTTTCCCTGACCTACTGATTGAGAAGCTTCCAGAAAGTTAGAATCAATTTATTTATTTGTTCACTCAATCAATTACCAATCGTTTTAGACATAAAACTGACAAAGACTTCTGTTCCCCCAGAAGATTAGATTTTTAGCTGGGAAAGAGAGAAAGATAATTTGTCCAGATATGATCAATTTGAAATCTGTGTTTTTCATCAGGTTGGTAGGAATACGGAAGAGGAAACCAGAAAATTTCCAAGAGGATCGGGATGGAGAGATGGATTACTGTTTTCAACACAGTGGACCAAGGAGGACGCATCAAGTAGATGATCTCTGAGTAATGACACTAGTTGGGGGGAAAAACATGGGGAAAAGGTCAACCCTGCTTACAGTGAGGAACATGGTTTTCATCTGTGCCTACTATGTGACAGTGGCATTGTAAATCACCTTGGGAGGCTCCACATACCCTGTCCCCCAGAGGTGGGTGTACACAATACCACCCATCTGCTCTCGTCAGGAAGGCAGACTGGCTCTCCTTGTTGGCAGCTCCCTGACGTTGGTAAGGGACACACATGCTTCCTGTTGGTAATATGCAACCTTTCCCCTCTAGGGGCAACCATAGGCAGAGGCTTGTGGTTCCTTTGTATAGTGAGTAACCACTGTGACTGCGTTTGTGAGCTGAAGGCAGAGCAGGACCTTTCTTCACAAATTACCCAGCTTCCAGTATTCAATTATAGCAACACAAAACTGTTCGGTTTTGAGCTAGAGGCTACTCAGACTATGGTTACCAAGATCAGCTTTTCTCACAGCTGCTTTAAAGGAAATGGCAAGCCTTCTACTGAAAGTCTGACTGTAACTCTGTAACCCATGGAACTACAGCCTCTGCTTATGGAGAGATAGCTCAGTGGTTAAGAGCACTGGCTGGTCTTGCAAAGGACCCAGGATCAGTGTCTAGTACCCACATGGCAGCTAACAATTGCCTTAAACTCCAGTTCTAGGGGATCCTTTTCCTTCTCTTGGCTTCCATGGGCATTGCATGCATGTGGTATGCTTACATACATGTGGGAAAAACACTCACACAAATAAATACAAATAAAAGAATTACCCTGAATACCCTTTCTACATTGAGTATAGACCATATCCTCTGTTTTTCAGTTATTGAATTGTCAAGGTTGGAGATGCTCCAATTTATAGAAATAAAACATCTGAGACATCACTGAGTTAGGATCCTTTTTCATGTAACTGGCTCATTAATCAAATACATACATTCAAAAACAGTCTTAAGAGATCACTTTTTTTTCAGTGTGTCACATAGCCACTGTTGACATTAGAATGTTTCACCTAGGTGTGAAGCTAACATAGCAGAGATAAAGTTGGGGCAGAAAGAAAAGGAATTTCTGGTATTTTGTTATTTTTTTTTAGTTATTTGGAAGCAGTACTTATCAGTTTTCAATTTACGTTTTGTGGCAATATCCAATTTGTTATCCAAAGATACCTTTTTACACTATGGAAACATATCATAAGTCTAAATCTACTTGGCACTTTCTGGAAAACCTTGTAAGCTGCCAACTGGTTCTTTCATAGAGGATAAGAAACCAAACTACCAAGATCATTGATGTAGTTGCAAATATAAAGATATTCTGTCTGTGTCATCATTATCAGCAACACCATCATTGCTTCTGAGTTTAAGAAAACTTCTCTTTCCATTAGAGAAATAGAAGGTGTCTACTGTGTGCAAGTGACCAAAGGCATAGTATCTTCTACTTGGGAATAGAGCACACAGCACCTCTGGCCACTTCTTGCTCATAGTGGATACTCAATAACCAGTTTGTGAATGATTGAATGAATGGGTGAGTGAAATACTTATATCTGTGGTTATGATGGGGGAAAGAATTGAAGGATCTTGACCATTTCAGGGCTACTGTATGAGTCAACACTGAAACACTCATGCTATAGAGAATCTTCTAGGTTTTATCTTTACCAAGTTATTTCTGACATGAATCATTCTAAAGTTCTCCCAGACACAGTGGGACTCCCAAATGCCTGTGACGTAAGGCCGCCACAATGTGTGAATGTGTAGGAAGTGTTATGAAGACTTTCTTTCCCGATCATCTTGCTTTATGGCAGATGACACAATTAAGGTGCAGTATGTAGGTGGACATTTTCTAAATTATAAAATAAAGGAGGCTAGTGGGTGACTGCAGAGGCAGTAGCATTAACAAAGAAGAGAGAGAATTCGAGAGTTAGAAAAGGCAAAAAATCCTTTCACAATGTATAAAGAGCTCCAGAAATTCTAATAAAACAGAGCAATTGAAAACACATACCCAGCCCTTCAGGAAGAGAAGATTAACAGGCAGAAATTTCATTTTTGAACTAAAACTTTCACTCTTTATGCTCTGTCATTCATTTAATCTCCAACCCCACCCCAACACCACCTACATTCAAAAGTATAACGTCGTAGGCAAATATGATTTAGAAAGCAAAACTAGCAGGTCAGCAAGATGGCTCAGTGGGCATAGGTACTTTCTGCCAAGCCTGACGACCTGAGTTTGTTCCCTGGGACCCACATGGTGAAAGGAGAGAACTGTTTCCTGCAAGTTATCTCTGCCCTCCACTAGTGTACTACAGCACAAATGTGCCTACACATATACACACATGTACACATGAAACAAACAAGTAAAAATGCAATAAAACTTTCAAAAATCACTTCACAAAGTACCTTCTAAATATAAAATATACACCTATAATTGGAAAAATCCTATCTATGTAGGATACTAGATGATAACATTGAGTAGTTTAGTCCCTGGTAACTTGATCACAGTGAATTTAGCAATGAGGATATGATCTTCAGCCTTGCTTTTGTTGGCAGACCAACAGTGGATCCCTCCCCAAAGGACAACTGACTTTAGAGTCCAATCAATGGCCAGACCCTCACAGTATCACACATAAAACTGCCACATGGGCAGGAGGCCTCCATCAACACAACAAGCATGTTCTCTGTCTCTGTAGAAGACCATCCAAGGAATCAGATTAGAAGCAGGAGACTGTAGGAGGAGCAAGCACTAAGAATACAGGAAGCAAGACAACTGATGAATAGAGGCCTGGGTAGTCAACGGAGACGCTTTCAGGAGCCAAGTGAGAAGGAAAACCAAGGGCTAGATAGATAGCTCGGTCAGTAAAGTGTCTTGCAAGGAAAAGGACCTGAGTTTGAGTCCCAGAATCTACATTAAAAAAGCCAGGTATCAGGGCTGGAGAGAAGGCCTAGTGGTTAAGAGTGCCGACTGCTCTTGCAGAGGATCTGGGTTCGATACCCAGAACCCACATGGCAGCTGAGAACCGCCTTTTTTTTTCTGGTATTTTTGAGAGAGGGTCTCCCTTTAGTCCCAGTTGGCCTGGAGCTCACTCTGTAGACCAGGCTGGCCTTGAACTTACAGAGATCAGCCTGCCTCTGCCTCCCAAGTGCTAGGATTAAAGGCATGTGCCACCACGCCCGGCTGAGAACCGTCTTTAACTCCAGTTCCAGGGGAATCCGACGCCCTCTTCTGACCTCCGCAGCATTGCACCACACAGGTGCACAAACCTACATGCAGACAGTACATTCATACACTTAAAAAGTAAATAAAATTAAAAAAATAAATAAAAAAGCCAGGTACGATAGTTTGTGCCTGTCATCCCAAGTACAGGGAAGTGGAGACAGACAAATCCCTGGGGCTCATACACACAGGATGGCATTTGAGGACAACACCTGAAGTCGCTTCGGTCCACACGCATACAAATAGATGCACACCAGGGCACCACTACCACCCTCACACATACAAACACAAAACAAGAAAAGAAGGAATAGCTGGGCGTGGTGGCACACACCTTTAATCCTAGTACTTGGGAGGCAGAGGCAGGCAGATCTCTGTGAGTTTAAGGCCAGCCTGGTCTACATAGCCAGCTCCAGGCCAGCTAGGACTAAAGGGAGACCCTGTCTCAAAAAGACCAAAAAAAGGGCTGGAGAGATAGCCTAGCGGTTAAGAGCGCCGACCGCTCTTACAGAGGACGCCGGTTCGATCCCCAGCACCCACATGGCGGCTAAGAACCGTCTGAAACTCCATTCCAGGAGAACTCCAGTTTCCAGGGGAATCCGATACCTCTCTTCTGACCTCCGCGGCGTTGCACGACACGGGTGCACAAACTTGCATGCAGACAATAATTCATACACATACAGAATAAATAAAATTAATAAAAAAAATTAAAAAAAAAAAGACCAAAAAAAAATGAATATAGAAAAATAAATAAAAAAAAGAAAGAAAGAAAAGAAAAGAAGGAATAAAGGAAGGAAGGGAGCGAGGGAGGAAGAAAGGGAGGGAAACAGAGGGAAGGAGGAGAACTGTGAATGTACCAGGTGGAGCTGTGGACAGCGTGAGAACAGCTCTTAACAATTCTACCCAATTGTTTGCCACATGGGAATATGGGCGTTTTCAAGAAAAGTAACAGATGGAGAATGTTATGCAAAATATTTTCATTTAAAATGTATTTCCAATTAATTTTATTATTTAAAAGAAGCCAGACAAATCCATCTACAAGCACTGTTAGGGTACCACACTCTAGTTTGTGAATTGAACCTTGAATTTCCTTATCTGATGCCTCGACTTCACAGAAGGGATGGCCTTGTCGCAGGAGTTCCCTTACGTAACTCAGAGCCTTGGGTTAAGTCAACTCTGAAGGTTGACAGGACTTAAAATCACTAGGAGACAAGCCTCTGGGCATGCCTGGGAGAGACTGCCTTGATTAAGGTCAGGTGGGAAGACCCGCTCTGAACGTGGGCAGCTCCATTTCCTTGGCTAGCATCCCGGACCGCCAGAAAAAGAGAAGAGCCATCTCTCCAGCTCTTACAGAGGACCTGGGTTCGATCCCCAGCACCCACGTGGCGGCTGAGAACCGTCTGAAGCTCCAATTCCAGGAGAACTCCAGTTCCAGGGGAATCCGAGACCCTCTTCTGAGCTCCGCGGCGTTGCACGACACGGGTGCACAGACTTGCATGCAGACAGTACATTCATACACATACAGAAATAAATAAAATTAATTAAAAAAAAAGAAAAAGAAAAAGAGAAGGGGAGCTGAGCCCGAGCGGTCTTGCTCTCTTCTTCCGGGTGGTGGAGGCAAGGAGACCAATTTGCCTCAAGTGCCTCCTGCCATGAGTTCACCACAATGGACTGCACCACAATTGGAACCGTTAAGCAAAATAGACCCTTTCCTTCCATAAGTTGCTTTCGTCAAGATATTTTATCACAGCAATGTGACCAGTAATGAATACATTGACCCTTGCCTTAGTCACACCATGCCGTTGTTTTTCTGTTTTATGAGAGACCATTACCCCTCACACGTCTGCAGAGTGCCTTTGGAGGAATACATTCTTCAGCTATCAGAATACAGTCATTCTCTTATAGCCTGATCTGCAGATCCCACAGCAATTCCATCTCTAATTAGACTTGCATTCTCACCCATGATCATCAGATATTGATTGTACAGATGAACTATTTATTTCCCTTGCTTATTCCAGGAAAATGAATCACACAGTGAATTTAGGACACTATCTTGTAAAAACCATAATTTGAAAATTATGAGACATAACATTTTCTACCTTTTGATAAAATGTTCTAAAACTGTCTGTTTAAAATAGACCACCCCCCCCAAATAAAATAGACCCTAACCATCCAAGCCATCTGTGTGATGTCTATATCACAGTGCTGAAGGGATGGAGCAAGTTCCGAGAGCTATTTAGGCAACATCAATGGCAGATATGTTGCTAATGTTTTTTGGTCCTAGCACAGCTGGCTCACTGGATGTGTTATTTTTAAAAGGAGCAGAATGGTCATAGAAACATTTTCCTCTCAACTTTCACCCCAGAAAGTACATGGTGCTGATGCCAGCACGCAATGGAAGCAGTGAGGCCTTGAAAACAAAACAGATTACTGTGTTTTACTTTGGGTGCTGAGGAGACTGAGCAGCTATTTAGTAAGTGTGGGCGGCACTGCAGAGATTGGCTTTAAGTATAGACCTGACACTGCAGAACTTAAGCTTCTGTCTTACAAGGTGTCGAAACCTGGCTTCTGATCCTGTCGTGTGCAACCACTGCACCCTGTACTCCTGTCTCCACCCTCCAAAGTGAAAGCAGGATGTGTTTCACTTATTCCATTCTGATTCAGAAGAAGCGATGGGATAGTTGGTACTCAGAGACATTTTCTTTGACAAATGACACCTGTCCCAGAATGTTCTGTTTTCCTAGTCGATTGTCTCATACGTGGGAAATTTCGTCAACAGGGGAAAAAAGAAAGCTGCCTGAGCAATCCATGCAGAGGATTTGTGGCCATGTCTTTCTTTTGTCATGCACTTCTCGTCCAAATCATGTAGATAAAAGATACTTTTTGTGCATATGGAAACTTGCAATCGTGCGTGAGAGTAAAGGAAATGGTATCATAAACGGTCACGTTCCCTGAAGTCAGATTCCATTCCAGTCAGCATGTGGCCAGCTTGTTTCATTTTTAGCCCTACCTGTTTGTTTTATCCCAGACGGTTACTTTACAGGAAAACACAACCATTATCTAAACATATTATGTTTTTTCCCATTTTTCTTTTTTGTGTTTTTGAAAAATTTATTGTTTTATATATATATATATATATTTGTAGAAGATTATGTTACAAATTCAAATATATACCTGTGTCCCCCTCCAACCCCCACCCCCGAACCCTGCACCCCAGCAGTTCACCTTTTCAGTTCATTTTTTTGATGCGTTCTTTTCTGTTGCCTTTGGTGTTGTTGTGTTCTTTTCTGCTTATATGGATCATCCCGAGCAAGAAATATACAACTGGGTTATGGCGCTAGCATCCGAAGATGAGGGAATAACCATTGTGGCATTTGTTTTCCTACTGGGACTGTGTTTACTGTCACTTAACAAAATATCTTCTAGTTCCATCCCATAATCTGCAAAGTTCATGAATGTTGTCTTTTTACTGCTTGCATAGAACTCCATGGTAGAGTCCACTTTTCTCTATCAATCGGCAGTATGATGGGACATTTGGGTTTGGTCCAGCTTTTTGCTATTGATGAAGCAGAGCTCGCTATAAATATAGCTGTGCATGTAACTCGTGAGTAAGAAGAGGTCTGTGAGTTAGTATACCCAGGATGGTATGAACGGGTCAGATGGTAAGCTCATATTTGAGTTTCCAAGTGGTTCTCCATCACTGCTTTCCATATGATGTACAAGTTTACATTCCCACAGCAATGATGAGTGTTCCCCTTTCCCTACAACTCTCCAGCACTTGCATCAATTTTTTTTCTTGAAACTAGGCGACTTATCTGAGCGTGAGAGCCATCTAAATAGTTTAATTTGCCATTCCCTTATTATTAGTACATTGGAACAGTTTTAATGCATGTTTAGCATAGCCATCTCTAATTCCTCACTTGTGAAGTTGCTGTGTACTCTTTGCTCCATTCTATTTGGGGGTGACATTTATTTTCTTTCTTCTTTTGTTTTGAGTAGTTTTATATACTTTGGAAATCAATGCTTTCTCAATGTATCTGTGGTGAAGGTTTTTCCTCCCACTCTCTGTGGATTTCTCTTCACTTCTTTGTTATTTCTTTTGATGTACAGAAGTTTTTGAGATTTTAAGTGGTCCTCACGTCTATGTTGACCTTTAATCTTCTTGCGCAGCTGTCTGTCTGATTAGGAATGTGTTTTTCTATGCCTATGTCCTTGTAGTCTGCTGCCAAGTTTTCTTCTATTGCCTCCAGAAGTTTGGGGTTTTTTACGTTGAGGTCTTTATCGCAATCTGGAGTTGACTTTTTAGTGTACGGGCAAGAGGTAGGGTTAATTTCATTCTTTTTACAAAGGGTGATCCAGTTTTGCCATACCACTGCTGAAGATGCTGTTCTTTCCTCCACTGTGTCTTGCGCCCACTCTCATTCAAATATGATGGATGAAATTGTATGTGCCAAGCGTTTGGAATCTTCAGTTTTGTTCCATTGGTCATAACTGGTCTGGTTTTGTTCTGTGGCCAGTACCAAGCTGTTTTATGACGATAGCCCGTGTAGTTGTGAAGTCTGTTATAGATTATCTCTCCTGTATTGCTTCTTTTCACTCAGTGTTTTTGGCTATTTGGGGGTCTTTGTGTTTTTCCAAATGAAATTAAGGACTTTTTTTCCCAAGCCCTGTGAAGAAACTCTTGGGGATTTTTTAATTGGGAATGCATTAAATCTATACAAGAGTTTTGGGTAGAATGGACATTTTTTAATTTTTATTTATTTCTGTATGTGTAAATGAATGTACTGTCTCCAGGCAGGTCTGTGCACCCGTGTCGTGCAATGCCGGCTGGAGGTCAGAATGAGGTCATCGTATTCCCTTTGGAACTGGAGTTTTCTTAGGAATTGGAGTTTCTACGGTTTTATCGGTCCGCATGTGGGTGTGGGTATTGAACCCGTTCCTCTGTAAGAGGCGGTCGGCGCTCTTAACCACGAGGGCATCTCTCCAGCCCCAGAATGGATTTTTACAATGTTAATTCCCAATCCAGAGCATAGGAGGTTTTCATCTTCTGATGGTCTTGCTTCATTCTTTCTCAAGGGTTTAAAATTTTTTGATAGAGATCTTTGGTGGTCTTTGGTTAGTTATTCCTAGGTATTTTCTTGTTTATTTTGAGGCTGCTTGCTGGGTGGGAAGGTCTCTCATTGTTTGCCTTCTTCAGTTGGTTGTTGTTGGTCTGAAAGAAGAGGCTACTGATGTTTTCTAGGTTAATTTTTGTATCCTGCATCTTTACTGAAGCTCTTAAATCATTCTAGGAGTTTTCTGGTGGAGGTTTTTAGCATTCCTTAAGTAACATTCATATCATCAGCAAAAAGGGAAGCTTTGACTTCTCTCTTTCAATTAGTACTCCTTTAATTTCCTTGCCTTTTATTGCCTAGCAGTGTTGTCAAGCAACTATATTGGAAGAGGAGTGGTGACAGGGGCAGCCTTGACCGGTTCTACCTTAAAAGGGATGCTTCTGTTGTTTCCCCTTTAAGATGATATTTATGGCTGTGGGTTCTCCTGTATATAGTTTGATTATATTGAGGAATGATCCCTCCAATCCAATTCCATCCTAGGACTTTAGATAGCGATGCTGAATTTTGTCAAAGGGTTTTTTTTTTTTTTTTTTTTTTTTTTTTTTTTGTTTTTTGTGGTTTTTGTCTTTCAGTCCACATATATGTTTGATGTGATAGTTATTGAGTTCAGATGTTGAACCATCCCTGCAATTTCTGGTATGAATCCAACGTGGGTCATGGATGATCTTCTTGAGTGGGGCTGTAGGCGATTTGCCAGTAATTTTGCTTAGAATTTTGGAATCTGTGTTTATTAAGGAGAGGGGTTTATGGTTCTCCTTTTATTGTTATATCTTTGACTGGTTTTGGTATTAGAGTTACGCCTGGCTTCATAGAAGGAATTTGGGAGAAGTCCCTCTGTATCCTTCTAAACAGTTGAGTAAATAATGGTTTTAAGTCTTTTTGAAATGTTTTATATAGAATTCTGCCGTGAAGGGCCCTGGAGATATGGCCTAGTGGTTGAGAGTGCCGCACCGCTCTTGCAGAGGACCCGGGTTATGATCCCCAGCACCAACATGGTGGCTTGGAACGTCTGAACAACTCCAATTTCCAGGAGAACTCCAGTTCCAGGGGATCTGAGACACCTTTTCTGACATCCGCAGCATTGCTACAAGGGTGCACAGACCATAACATGCAGACAGGACATTCTACACATACAGAAATAACATAAATTTAAAAAATTATAAAAAAAAAGAATTCTGCTGTGGAAACCATCTGGGCCTTCGGATTTTTTTTAGTTGAGGGTTTCTTATATGACAACATCTTCAATTCATCATATATTTTGGTTGTTATAAGCTGGATCGATCCTCTTCTTGTTGAGCTTTTGTGACTTCCCAGATGATTTTCAGATATTCATCCATTTCTTTCTAGGTTTTCCAAACTAGAGTAGAGTTAGTTTTTGAAGATATCCTGTATGATTGTCTGTGATCTTTTCATTGGTCTGTGTGATTTTCTACCCTTTTTGTTACAGATTTCGTATTGGATTTTGGAGTGGTTCCTGTCTTTCTTTTTTAACTGGGCTAGAGGTCGGGTCTATTCTTGTTATTCTCTTCTTAAAGAACCAACTTGTGGATTCATTGATTTTTCGTATTGTTTCTTTGTTTCCGATTCATATTGATTTCTGCTCTTGATTTTGGTATTCTTCCTGCTCATTTGTGTTTAAGGTTCATTTTGTTTTGTTCTCTATCAAGGCTTTTTAGCTGCAGTGTTAGATCATTACTTGGCTTCTGTTTTTTTGATGAATTCACCCAGGGCTATCAAAATTAACCTCTTAGGACTGTAACTTTTTAAGATGGTCCCATAGAGTTTTTGTTGCGTGTTTTTTTTTTTTTTTTTATCATTTCTTCAGTTCTCAAATGTTTTATTTCTTTCTTTTATTTCTTCTCTTCTTGACCCTGCATTAATTCAGGAGAGTGTTTGTAGTCTCTTATGTGTTCTGTAGGTTGTAGGGCTTATCCCTGGTGTTATATGGAGCTTTATTGCATTTGTGATCTGATAGGAATTGGCATGAAAATTAATTTCAATCTTCTTTGGTTTTGTTAGTTTTTTTCTGTGTCCCAGTATATGTGTTTGTTCGATTTTGGAGAATGTTCCATGGGGTGCTGAGTAGAAAGTGTATTCTCTGTGTTTGGGGTAGAATATTTGGTACGATATCTGTTCGAGTTCGCATTTTTGGTGTATCATTCATTCAGTGTCAGATGCCTTTCTGTATTATGACTTCTTGGTCCTGTTGATTGTCCCAAAAGGACTTGTGCGCGTATCGAAGTCCCCTTACTATTAGTGTACTGGGATTAACCTGGGCCTTGAGATCCTGAATTGTCTTCATAAGAGTTTTTCATGCAAACAGAGTTTGGTGCATATTATATTCATGATTGTGAGTCTTCATGGTCAATTTGTTCCTTTGATAAAGATGCAATGCCCTCTTTTGTTTCTTTTGCATTTCCTTTTACTTTGAAGACTATATTTTGGTCTGATATTAAAATAAGCAACACCTGCTTTTTTTCGGTACATTTGCTTTGGAATATTGTTTTCATCCCTTCACCTTAAGTTTGTGCCTATCCTTAGGAGATTGAGAGGGCTTCTGTAAACAGCATATAGATTGGGTTTTTTCCTAATTCATTCCCGTCATTCTTTTTGATTGGGGTAGTTTAGTATCCTTTAATTAAGGATTATAATGAAAGATGCAGTTGCTTCTTTTTCTAACCTAATGAGCCATTTGCATTGTTAGTCTGTTCTACCTAGTCGGCGTTGTTTTTTGTTAGTTTCTCTTCTAGGTGGCTTGGGGTATGTTGCTCTCTCTTCTGTCCTTGAATGCTCAAGTATTTTCTTTTTTTTTAGTTTTTTTGTTTTTCATATTTACATCTCTGTTTTATGTCATGGAAAGATTTTCTCTCTCTCGTCAACTATAATCGACAATTTGCTGGGTATAAGTAACCTGGGTTGGCATCCATAGCCCTTTAATACTGGGAATGCTTTGCTCCATGTTCTTCTTCTTGCTATGGTTTGCACTGGAGAAGTCAGTTGTTAATTCTGTGGGTTTCCCCTCTTATATGTTACTTGTTTTTCTTGTTGTGCTTTCAGAATTTTCGTCTTGTTTTGGGTGTCAGCATTTTAACTATGATATGGCATTGGGGAGTTTCTGTTTCTGATCTTGTCTGTCTTTTGACTGTTCCAACGTGCTTCTTTGTTTGTATGGGTTCGTCTTTTTTTAGTTTCGAGGAAATATTTCATCTATTATTATTGTTGAAGACTCGATCAATACTATTTCTTACTGCGGATTCTTCTCCTTCCTTTATTTCTTGATGCAGAATCCTGTACAATATTTCCCGGTCTGTTTCCGCTTCGTTTAATATTTTTAAATTTTTATAATTATTAGTTGGCTTTTAGGTTGTTCTGTGTTATCTTACAGTTCTGATATTCTTTGTCCTGCTTCCCTGCATTCTATTCTGGAGGCATTTTCCATTCCTTTCTCTTTAATTGGATGTGTTGTTCTATTCCTTTATCCATTTCATCCTGGATTTTCTTAGTATTTCACTTCCTTTTGGAGCTTCTTACAATCTCTTCTTGGTTGCTCCTTACTCTCCTTGCGGATGGTTAGCTTTCCTGTTTCAATGTTGTTTCCACTTCCTTCTGGAGGTTTGTCATTTCTCCATCTATTTCTTTCTGGAGTTTGTCATTGTTCTTCCTCTTAGGTCCTTTCCTGATTTTTCTTCATCTCGTACTCCTTAGTTCTCTGACTGTCTTCTTTATATTCTGTTAATTTCTCTTTGAATAGGTCTGCAATCTATTCCTCTAAGAACTGTTTCTTGGGTCTACCCCCAGGCATCCCGTTATAGCAATCCTCCTATAGGGTGGGTAGACTTGGTGGGGCATCATCCTGCAACTTTCCACTTGTTTGTCCCTTTTCATGTCGCTGGCATGTGGGGTTTCCCCTTTTTTCTGCTGATTTCGATGCGAATCACAAATGTCTTTTACTGTTTTGAAGGCTTGCTTTGCTTGCCTCCTTTCAGACGCTCTTTTTTTTTTTTTCTCTTGTTATTGGAGTTGTTGACTTGTCTAGATTTCAGGCTTTTCAATTTTGTATTATTGAAAGTCCTAATTTCTCTTCCCTTCCTGTTCTGAGTTCTCCAAAATTTCCACGTGGGACCACTCTCTTCAGCATTCCAGTGGTGGTGGGGGTATGCCGCTTAGCCCACGCCCTGGTACTCTGTTCTTCAGGTGGGTCCCTGGAAGTCCCTGACTCCACTTCACACTCAAGTCTCAAGAGTGGCAATTAGCCCCACTTTTTAATACCAGCCAAGGGCGACTCACCGTACAGCCACGCCAGTCAAGGATTTAACAGGCCATCTTTAATCCCAGCTAGCCGGGTGACTCTACCCCACCAGCCTCGAAAGACAAAATTTAGCTATCCAACAAAGCCAACAATCAAACTCAACAACCCAGGAGTAGATCTATCTGTAAAATCTGCCTGGCTGAAGCACCTGCTCCTACTGTGCTTAGTGGTCCTGGCAAGTCCCTGATCTAACCACTTACACTCCTATAATGTTTTTTAATAAAAATATTTTGTTATTGATGTTTTTGTATTTTCATATAATATGTTTTTTTAATACAGATTTTTCTAAAATACACAGTACCTTTATTATGCCTAAAAAATACTATAATTTCTTAATATTAATAGATCTGGGCTGGGAGATCACACGATGTGGTAAGAGCTTTTGCTGTGTAAGCTCTGAAGATGAGTCTGAATGTCAATTCCCAGAACCCTCAGTGGAGGGGGGGTAAATCAGGTCCTGAAGTTGCCCTCTTGACCTCCATATGCTGTGGAACCTGCTGGATTCTACCGACAAACACCACACACACACACACCACACAAAACCATATGCACACATACCATAAAATTTAATTTAAAAGAATATCAAAAGAAAAGAAAGACCTGTTTAATTTTTTCCTAAATATCTACTGTACTGTACTTGGTATTTATGTATTCCATATAGTATGTCTAATTTAAACTTTGGAAAATTGGGATGTAAAATAAAGAATAGAAAACCACACAAAAGAAATTATGACAATGAGGGCTGGAGAAAGTAGTGCTGTGCACAGCCGAGGACCTGAGTTTCAACAACTTCCAACCCACATCCAATGCCAGCATCTGGTAACTCAGGGCAGAGGAAATGCACATGAGGTACCAGTAAATCCTTAGGGAGCATATGGCACGAAACCAGACCATGTGGCAGGTAAGCTGTCAAGTAAAAAGGGGTCAAAAATAAGGAAAAAAAGGGAAAAGGGGNTTTTTTTTTTTTTCTTCTTGTTTATGGAGTGTTGACTTGTCTAGATTTCAGGCTTTCAATTTTGTTTATATATTGAAAGTCTAATTTACTCTTCCCTTTCTGTTCTGAAGGTTCTCCAAAAATTCCACTTGGACACTCTCTCAGCAATTCCAGTTGGTGGTGGGGGGTATGCCTGACTTAGCCCACGCCCTGGTACTCTGTTCTTCAGGTGGTCCTGGCAAGTCCCTGATCTAACCACTGCACACTCAAGTCTCAGAGTGGCAATAGGCCCACTTTTAATACCAGCTACAAGGGCGACTCCACCCTGACAGCCACGCCAGTCAAGGATTTAACAGGCCCATCTTTAATCCCAGCTAGCCGGGTGACTCCACCCCACCAGCCTCGAAAGACAAAGATTTAGCTATCCAACAAACCAACGAATTAATTATCCAACAACCCAGGAGTAGATCTATCTTAAAATCTGCCTGGCTGAAGCCCCTGGCTCCTACCTGTGCTTCAGGTGGTCCTGGCAAGTCCCTGATCTAACCACTGTACACTCCTATATGTTTTTTATAAAATATTTTTATTGATGTTTTGTGTATTTCATATAATATGTATTTTTAAGTACAGATTTTCTAAAATACACAGTACCTTTATTATGCCTAAAAAATACTATAATTTCTTAATATTAAAGATCTGGGCCTGGGAGATCACACATGTGGTAAGGCTTTTGCTGTGTAAGTCTGATGATCTGAATTCAATTCCCAGAACCCTCAGTGGAGGGGGGGTAAATCAGTTCCTGAAAGTTGCCCTCTGACCTCCATATGCTGTGGAACTCTCCTGTCTACACACACACACACACACACACACACACACACACCATGCACACATGACCATAAATTTTTTAAAAAGAAATCAAAAGAAAAAGAAAAGACCTGTTTAATTTTTCTCCTAAATATCTCTGTACTGTACTTGGTATTTATGTATTCCATATAGTATGTCTAATTTAAACTTTGGAAAATTGGGATGTAAAATAAAGATATAGAAAACCACACAAAAGAAATTTATGACAATGAGGGGCTGGAGAAATAGGTTGCTGTGCACACCTGAGGACCTGAGTTTCAAAACCTTCCACCCACATAATGCCAGCACTGGTAATGCAGGGGTCAGAGGATCCTTGGGGCTTGCCACCCAGCCATTCTAGCCTGTCAGAGTTCATTCTCCAGGTTCAGTATAAGACCCTGTA
The DNA here is from genome assembly GCA_009823505.1 of Rhizomys pruinosus. Lineage (NCBI taxonomy): Eukaryota > Metazoa > Chordata > Mammalia > Rodentia > Spalacidae > Rhizomys > Rhizomys pruinosus. Next base: position 458,248 of record VZQC01003121.1, on the reverse strand, counting down.
TCAAAAACTAAGATGGAGTATTCTAGAGGAAGACATCTGACGTGGACCTCTGGCCTTCACATATATGTGCACTTGCACATATGTGCATATACACATAGGCATACAGACAACGCACACAACACAAAATTATGACAATGAATTTTCTTTTAGTATCTTTGAGGCAGGGTCTCCCAGTAGTCCCAGCTTGCCTGGAGCTCACTATGTAGACCAGGCTGGCCTTGAATTCACAGAGATCTGCTTGCCTCTGCGTCCTGAGTGCTGGGATTAAAGACGTGTGCCACCATGCCCCGCTGACAATGGATTTTTAAAGTCATCTCCTTTGTCACTCACACTCAAATGAAAGAAAATCAGACAAAAAAAACCCCAAAAAACAAAAAACCAAAAACCCAGACCATTGGCTGCCAGCATGGTAAGGCAGGCCTCTACTCCACTTTTGAGGCTGAGGACAGTTTGAGATAATCCTTAGCTACAGAGCAAATTCGAGGCTAGTTTTGGCTACATGAAAATAAAAAAAAACACCAAACCTTGCCTTTCACTTCAAAAGCCTTTCTACATATCTCCATCCCCAGTGATGTATCCTTTCTTCCTCTAGTTACCAGATTACTTTTATACTAACTGCTGCTTTGCAAAGAGTTTAATCACCAAATTGAGCACCCTTGGACATTATACCATAGTAGCAAAAGACATCTTTTGAGTTTTAACTGAATCATATCTTCCTTTTCTTTGCATTTTCCATTTCTTGGACTTGTTGAGTGTTTCATAGACTGGATTTTGCTAATCATGCACTCCTGCAATTCAGCATGCTCACCCATCCTCTGCTATTTCCTGGAAATTGGCGACTGGGTCCATAACTGTTGATCGCAGGCTGATACTATTATTTTAGTTGGGAGAAAAGATACTGGGCAATTCTGGATACTTTTCTGAGGTGATGCTGGCAGTCGTTAATTATTACTTTATTTGATAGTTCATTGGTTTACAAAATGGAAATTAAGTGTCTGGAGAGATGGCTTAGCAATTAAAGGCACTGGTTGCTCTTTTCAGAGGACCTGTGTTTAGTTCCCAGCATCCACATGATGGCTAACAATGGTCCATAACTCCAGTTCTAGAAGATCTGACACCCTCTTTGGCCTCTGTAGTCATTGCATGCCAGTGTGAACTTACATATATGTAAGCAAACCACTCATACACATAAATATAAATGAATATACAATGGAAATAGTCTAAGTTTAAAAATTAGTTGAAATACTATTATAAAGCAATGCTCCAGTTCACGCATGCAGGGAGAAAGCCCTGGTTCGCTCATGTTTGCCCTTTCAAAGTAATGAACTGATTCATCACATCCCCAAAGTAGTATTTTGATTGGTTACCTAAAGTGTGTCAGCCAGATACGGTCATTGTTAGCATCATTTCCTCCTTTCCAATTAAAAAAATCTGTGGAGAGAGCTGGGCATGGTGGCACACGCCTTTAATCCTAGTACTTGGGAGGCAGAGGCAGGCGGATCTTTGTAAGTTCAAGGCCAGCCTGGTCTACAGAGTGAGTTCCAGGACAGCTGGGGCTATAGGGAGACCCTGTCTCGAAAAGACCAAAAAAAAAAAAAAATCTGTGGAGTACTAACTTGAGACAATGGTAATGTCTTATTCTCAAACTTTCACCCAATGGCTGTAGCATCCTTTGCTAATCATTCCCCTGAATAACAGATGATATGAAATCTGTGAAATGGAAGGGGCTGGGGAGACCAGTTAAGCATGCTTGCTGCTTTGTCAGAGGACAGGGTTCAGTTCCTAGCACCATGTCAAGTGGCTCACAACTGCCTATGCCTCCAGCTCTAAGAAATCTAATCTAACATATCTTTTGGCCCCTGTAGGCACCTGCACACATGCGAACACACACACACACACACACACACACACACACACACACTCACGCTCATGCACATAAATAAAAACATGCATCTTTTTCAAAAATTTAAAAGCTTGTAAAATGGTGCTGTTCTGGTTAGATAACTTCTATGTTCATTCGCTTTCATTACTCTCTACAGGAAATGTGTCCCCTTTCTCTCCCTTTCTCAGTGGGGATGATGGATTTTTGGTTATGCTATTTTATGAGGTCAATGGCATGTTTCACCTGTCACATAGGAGGAATCTATATGGGATATGTGGGAACACTGAGAGTGTCAGGTCGCAGACCACACCCCCGTTTCCTGCAGTGTCCATCACAGTTACTGAAATGGACTAAATTCACATGCCCTTGACCCACATCTTTGCCTAGTGGGAATCCAGCCAGAACAGAGCCCTGGAGTAGCTAACAAGAGAGAGGCTTCCATAGTCAGAGGGGTCAGGTACCGCTGCTTCTAGCCTGTTGGATGACTTCAGGGTCTCACAAAGTGACTCACTGAGTCTGTTTCCCACCTGTGAAAAAGGATGAACAATACGAGTAAGACCTTTCAGCAGAAGTCTGTGAGGTTACCCTCATTGAGTCTCTCTCTGGGCCTTGTAAGAGCTGATGGCAATGATGGGGCAGCCAGAGTTTGAATAGGTTGAACCATTGAATAATTTCACTCCTGTTTTGTGTGAGATGAAAAGATTAGGTATTGAGGGAACCATCCAGGGCTCGGTGTGTGTGAGGACTCCCCTGTTTGTACGCATCCATGACTGAAAGAATGTTCCTGATTAATGAGTTTCCATAAAAACTTGTTTTTGCTTTTCCAGATTTTTCTTTCTTTTTAAAAATATTATAATAAAATGTGCGTAACATGAAATATATCATCATAACCACTTTTGGATAACAGTCCAGTGCCCAGTGCCCAGGGGTCGTAAGCGTTTCACATTGTTGGGCAACCATCACTGCCCTCCACATCCATTCTCATCTTTCCTACTAAACTCCGTGTCACTGAGCACTCCCAACTCCCAGCTCCTGATAGAACCCACAGGCATCCTCCACTCTACATTCTGCCCATCAGATGAAGTAGGTTCATCATAGGAGAGAAATCATACATCACTGGCTTCTCAGTGACTGGCTTATCATGTGAAGATTTCCTTCTTTTTTTTTTTTTTCTTGTAATAAAGAAAATACTACATAACTTTAGTTTCCTACAGATCCCAATAGATGCATCATATAACTTGGCTCAAAACAAAAGAACGGGGATGGAGGTCACATATTTGATCAAAGGGAATGCCTTGTTCCCTTAATTCCATTCATACAGGAACAGGACTGTCCACAGTAAATGGACAGCAAAGAATTGAGAGCAGTAGGACACTGAGCATGGAGTGTGGTTAACTAGGAGTCCCGAGAAGGGAAATGACCCATTGTTTTGGCCTGACTCAAATCAGCAAGGAGCCTTCAGGGAGAAACAGGGCAGCTTTCAGCCTGGACTTCCTGTCTCTATGATCCCAGTGGGTCCCCCAGAAGATGAAGACAGGACATGCCACTGAATGCCACATTGCATAAGAAATTGTAAGAGTATGGTGGTCTCCAGAGCTCAGTGGCACCAGGGAGGAAGTTGTATGTGCACAGTCATTCCGGTCACATGTTCCTGTGGTCTGGGTGTGATATATCTTTATGCCCATTGTCATCATGGTCATACAGCTGCCCTCTCTTGGTTCTTACATTGGACACACATGGCATGTATCCATTCCCTTCCTCATTCTTAATAACTCCGGGGAGTACCTTGTTGTTGTTGTTTATTTTCTCACCACAGGAGCCTATGTTCTATGCATATATGCTTATATTCAGGCAAACAGTGTTGTGTAATAATCTATGCTTCTAGCATGAACTATGCATGTGCTTTTATTCCACACATCTTAGTGAACTAACTCCATCACAAGTCAGCTTCCCCCTTTCCCAAGGAGAGCCCTGGCGGAGCCTGCAGTGTCACACACAACTCTTACACTGTTATTTGTGCTATTCTTCCCATACAAGCTGTAAATAGCTGTAAATAAGGCCTGGGGCTTTCTGCTGTAACTTCTGATGATTTTCTGTTATAGCGGGGTCTATTTTGTTCTATATACTGCCACAGAGCAGTACGGAGCTCCCAGTGGATTCTTTCTGAGATGAGTTTGCTTGTGTCTGACTAGCTTTGGGTTCTTAGAAAAGTTCCACATAGCCGTATTCAGTATCTCTGCATCAATAAAAGTAGGATACCTGCCTTAGTGGATGTTCTGAGGAATAAGTTAACTAATACTGAGCAGCTGAGCATAGTAATTAGTCTACTATGGTGTTTAATATGATGGCTGCAGTGAGTCCTACTGGCTGCCTCAGTTAGTCATTTGTGCCTATTCACTCATCTAACAGAGAATAAGCATGTTGAATATGGGCTCCTTCCAAGTGCTTCTTTGTAACTGCTCAGTGCCTAGATGTCTGCTTTTTGTACAGTAACTCAAATGGCTAAGTTGCTGTGGTTTAAATAGCTTTGCTCCCCCCAAAATTAATATTGAAAATCCTCAGTGTAACAGTACAGTAAGAGGTATGGCATGTAATAGCAGACTAAGTCGTGAATGGGATTAATTGCCCCAATAAAAGTGTTTAGGGGGGCTGGAGGGATGGCCTAGCGGTTAAGAGCGCCGACTGCTCTTGCAGAGGACCCGGGTTCGATCCCCAGCACCCACATGGCGGCTGAGAACCGTCTGTAACTCCAATTCCAGGAGAACTCCAGTTCCAGGGGAATCCGAGACCCTCTTCTGAACTCCGCGGCATTGCACGACACGGGTGCACAGACCTACATGCAGACAGTACATTCGTACACATACAGAAAAAAAAAAAAAGTGTTTAGGGAGCTGCACCTGGTGGCCCAGGCTTCTTTTTTTAAATTTCATTTATTTTTTTATGTGTATGAATGTACTGTCTGCATGTAAGTTTGTGCACCTGTGTCGTGCAATGCCGCAGAGGTCAGAAGAGGGTGTCGGATTCCCTTGGAACTGGAGTTAAAGACAGTTCTCAGCCGCCATGTGGGTGCTGGGGATCGAACCCCGGTCCTCTGCAAGAGCAGTTGGTGCTCTTAACCGCTAGGCCATCTCTCCCCAGTTACTGAGGAGTTTAAGGCAGAGGGACTTCAAGTTTAATGCCTGACTGGGTTACAGAGTAAGTTTAGGTCCAGTTTGCACAAATTAATGATACTGTATCAAGACAAAAAAGTAACAGATGAGATGTGGGGTGGAGCTGGGAGAGGGTTCAGTGGGCAAGGCACTCGTCACATAAGCCTGAGGATCTGAGTTTGGATGCCTAGAACTCACCTACTACCAGACAGATGTCAGCACATCTGTAATCCCATTGCTCCTGAAGTAGGATGGGAAGCAGAGAGAGGAGAATCCATGGAAGTTTGCAGGCCAGCTAGTTGGATACACACACACACACACACACACACACACACACACACACACCAGGGAACAACAAAAGACCTATTTGAAAAAAGGCAGAAAGTGAGGAAAGACACTCAAGACTGTCCTATGACCTTCACCCGCAGATGCTTCTTTAAAAATGGATTAGGCTGCCGGGCGTGGTGGCACATGCCTTTAATCCTAGCACTTGGGAGGCAGAGGCAGGCGGATCTTTGTGAGTTCAAGGCCAGCCTGGTCTACAGAGTGAGTTCCAGGACAGCTGGGGCTACAGGGAGACCCCGTCTCGAAAAGACCAAAAAAAAAAAAAATGGATTAGGTGTGTAGCTAAGTGGTAGAGTGTCTGCCTAGCATGTGCTGGGGCCCTGGGTTCAATCCTTAGTTCTATAAAAATAAAAATGAAAAAGCTAAAGGAAACAGGCTTAGTGTAGGGGGTGTCCCGACCTTCCACCCCTTCCGCCATGGCAGGACGAGGTGCTCCTCCTCTTTGGAGGACACAGCAACATCACCTCGGGACTAGAGATCAGCCCTTGCCGGACTCCAGTCCCACTGGTACCTTGACCTTGGGCTTCCCAGCATCCGGAACTGTGAAAAGCACATTTCCAGTTAGCAGTTAGCTGATGTGCAGCATTTTCCTCCATCGTCCTAGCCAAGACAACGTTAACCACGTGGTTACAATCCCTTGGTTAGACATTTTCCTCCATTGTCCTAGCCACGACGTTGACCATGTGACTACAATCCCTTGGTTAGACTTCAATTCATCAAGATTTTAAGTTTACATGCTTAAATATTTTAAATGATTTTTCATTCAAGAATGTAGTATGTGTTCAGACACACTTTCAAGATGCAAAGCTTTATTACCTATTCACTGCATACTAGAAAGATGTTTCAAAAAGTAAACGCACAACATTGATGTCCGTGCAGTGAGGGCGACGGCACTCGCGCTCTCCTTTCTTCTCACCATGGCGCAGACGCCCCAGGTGCTTCTTTCAGTCCCGTCTTCTTTTCCAGGTTTTAAAACAAGAGGCTGAAGCCTGTAAAAGAGTGACAGAAACACGATGAAGTCGCTCCTGCTACTCCCCGTGCTTCACCTCAACCTGCTCTGCTGAAGAACTCTACCGCCATCACTGCAAAGAACGCTTGCAAGCCTCATAGCCGGTGTTCTAGGTCCATGTACAAATGTGCCTTGGGCCCAGTGTCCTGTGTTCTCTCTGTGGCAGGAATAACACCATCCATTGGTTTCTGCTCTCTTATTTCTTGAATGCTGAGTTCTCTTATTTTTGCTCCTCTAGATCAGCACACCACACCTTCGATGACTGTCCCAACGACACACAAAATAGCTCAGAATGTCTAGAACTGAAATGTTTGGATGATAACTCTGAATTTGCTTACGGACTTTAATACACTGTTTCAAAGACACAACAGGGAACCTTGCTAATCCCTGAAAGGTGGCTTTCATTTGGGAAGATGACCACCTGTTCTTCCAAGAATTTTCACTAAGAAAGACAATAATGACAACCCAAAATGCAACGTGGTACTGTTCTGTGGTATTAACACCCACGCTGTGTAAGGAAATAGAGAAGGTCCAGTTTATTCAAAGAAAAGTCACAAAGCAGTGAGACCACGAACTCAGTAGCTGATGGAAGTTGGAGCCAGGGGGAAAAAAAGGCATCATCTCTTAGGGAAGGCTGACATCATCAAGACCAACTTTCAGGGGGACCTTTGTGTTTTAAGGCTAGACATTCTGTATAATTGCCTTCATATAGACATTGATAACAGAAAGAGAACTACAACTTGGGACTGCAGTGTCTACTCTGGTCTTTCTGGAACAAATATTTCTATAGCATGTTCTTTCTCTGCTTTATTGTTTAAATCATTTAAAATGTAATTTTTCTTGACACAAGTTCTCACGTTTCCCAGGTCAGGAACTCCCTAAGTATCCCAGGATGACCTTGGACTTCTGATACCTGAACTGAGATGGGGAGGATGAGGAGGAGATGCTGGGGGAGACAGGGTGAATGGCTTTTTGAAACACACCAACAGTGAGCACAGAAAAGAACAAACAGCCTTCATTTTTATTTTACCTAATAAAAAACCCTTATTCTTCTAGACTAGTGATGATCCAGTAAGCCATCAGACATGCTGTGTACAAACAGAATACTTTTTCACATGTTTAATATTTTTTTTTGGTCTTTTCGAGACAGGGTCTCCCTGTAGCCCTAGCTGTCCTGGAACTCACTCTGTAGACCAGGCTGGCCTTGAACTCACAAATATCTGCCTCCCTCTGCCTCCCAAGTGCTAGGATTAAAGGTGTGTGCCAACACACCTGGCTACATGTTTAATATTTTTATCTTGAGACTGCTGAAGGCTCAGTAAAGCATAATTTTTAAAACTTAAAAATTTTGTATTTTCATGCATTTCATACATATTGTGAATAAATATATAAATTTATCTTACCAAACCACCTTTTATATCTTGATTCCTTTTTTCCCCTAACTTGCAGGTTAACCATAAGGCCCACGTTGGCATATACTGCCACACATATGCCCACAACAAGCCAGGTTGATCAGAGATCCAAACTTCCTTCAAGTCATTGGCCATGGAGATGAGCATCAGCCTCACACAGCAACTGGTTGCCATATGGTGAAACTGGTCTCTAGTGTTCTCTACAGACTAAAAGTTGAAAAAGAAGTGAATGCTGAATAGTGGTCTAAACTATCACATAAAATCTTAACTACGAAGAGGCCGAAGGCAGCAGCAGCAGAGCTCTTTTAGGATGGACGTCACATCTATTGGGAGTCTTCATATGTGTGACTGCGGATATAAATTATGATGTTTCAAAAGACCAAAGGGAATTGTATAATTTCCAGATAAGATTAAGGGTGCTGCCTAAAAGATGAAGCCCTTTACTAATTTTTTGAGAATTTCTTATGTGAGTTTTGCCTTTGCATTATTTCTGCCCCTCCCAGTCTCCCACCAACGGGTCCCATGTCCCTCTACTGTCTCAATAATTTCTTGTTCCCTGCTTTGATTAGTATTGTTATGTATACATAGACACATTTATAAATACACACATATACATATAATGCACTGAGTCAATCAAATGCTTTTCATTTTAGGGCTGTCCATTTGATAACCTCTAGGGATCTAATCCTTGGAGAAGACTGATTCTCCATCCTTCACCATCCATTGATTGCCTCAGCTCTTCATCTGGAGGTGAGACACCATGACAGTCCCTCTACTCACCTTGGCACCAATTGGTTTTGTCATTATGCAGATCTAGTTAGACTACCACACTGTGGAGATTTCATGGGCAAAGCTTCCCTATCATGTCCAGAATGCATTAGCTAGTAGCAGGTGTCTTGCTCTGCTGGTGCTTGCATTCTTTCCACCTCCTCTTCTGAGATGCTCCCTGAGTCTTGTGTGTAGAGGATGCATTGTAGATGCATCACTTAGTGTTGGGCACCTCACAGTCCCTTGTTCTCTACATTGAATTTGATATAATTCAATAGTACCAATGGGTAACTTATGATTACATTCTTTTTTTAAATTTTATTTATTTATTTTTGTATGTGTATGAATGTACCGTCTGCATGTAGGTTTGTGCACCTGTGTCGTGCAATGCTGCAGAGGTCAGAAGAGGGTCTCAGATTCCCCTGGAACTGGAGTTCTCCTGGAATTGGAGTTACAGACAGTTCTTAGCCGCCATGTGGATGCTGGGGATCGAACCGGGTCCTCTGCAAGAGCAGTCGGTGCTCTTAACCACTAGGCTATCTCTCCAGCCCCATGATTACATTCTTAGAAATATCAAGTTATTTTTTTTATTAATTTTATTTATTTCTGTATGTGGTATGTGTATGAATGTACTGTCTGCATGCAAGTCTGTGCACCCGTGTCGTGCAACACCGCGGAGTTCAGAAGAGGGTCTTGGATTCCCCTGGAACTGGAGTTCTCCTGGAATTGGAGCTTTAGACGGTTCTCAGCCGCCATGTGGGTGCTGGGGATCGAACCTGGGTCCTCTGCAAGAGCAGTCAGCGCTCCCAACCGCTAGGCCATCTCTCCAGCCCCAGAAATATCAAATTATTAAAACATATATTAGGGGCTAAGGATGTACAGCCCAGAGGTAAGATGGATATCCAGCATGAGTGAGACCTGTATCATTCCCCTACGATATGTACATGCAAGACTTGTATTTAGCAAATGGAATCAAGGGGGTGAAATAGAAAAATATTAAAGGAGTTTTAAAAATATTTTATTTATTATTTTTATTTTATGTGTCAAGTGTATTGCCTACACATATGTAAGTGCACCTGTGTCATGCAATGTCTCCAGAAGTCAGAAGGCATTGGATTCTCTATAACTGTAGTTACAGATTGTTGTGAGCCACCATATGGGTGCTGGGAACCAAACCCAGGTCCTCTGCAAAAGCAGCCAGTGCTCTTAATCAATGAGCCATCTCCTTAGCCCCAAAAGGAGATTTTAAAATAGTAATAGTGGGCGCATCAACAGTAGGCCACTTACAAGCGATTGCTTAGCAATTTGATTTGCCTTTATTCAAACAGGATGCTGAAATACTACCAACTAACTTTAGTCATTTTCACAATGCTGCCACTCCTTTGTGAAACATTAAGGAGCAGTTTTGAATAAAAACCTGAAATATTTAATAAAATAGATATAATTAGTAAAGCACTCACATTCTTTCCTACCAGAAATTTTTGCCTTAGGAACTTCTTTAGTTAGGGCATTCTTCACAATGTTGGACTGCACCATTCCTGGGTAAATGTTGCAAAGTGCTATGCCTGGATGTTCAATAAGCTCAATATGGAGGCTATTAAAAAAACCCTAAGGAAAATAAAAGAAGAGAAAGAAAGAAAGAAAGAAAGAAAGAAAAAGGAAGAGAGAAGGGAAGAAAGGAAGGAGGAAAGGACAATAAAGCAGAGAAATAAATACCATATATTTTCCACTATGTTCTGTAATTGACATGAAGTGTAAACATGAAATATTATTAAGCTTTCACTTATTTACTCATTCATTCATTCATGTTTTTAATCTTGCAGTATTGTTGACTGAACCTAAGGCCTTGTGCAAGTCAGGCAAGGGCTCTATCACTGTGCTATGTCTCCAGTTCTTCTACATGTTAAAATACTTTCATTTCATTTATTTATTTGGGGGTAGTGGCATGCCAGACCGTGGTATGGTGGTCAGAGGCCAAGTGCACGTAGTCAGGCTTGATTGCAAGGGCCTGTATTAGTCACTTTTCTGTGGCTGTGATAGAAACACCACTACCAAGGGAACTTATAAGAGTTTATTTGAGCTTAAAGTTCCAGGGGAATTAGAGTCCATCATGGCGGGGAGACATGGTGGCAGGAGGTGCTGTAGCAGGAGCAGAAAGCTGAGGTTCACATCTTCAAGCAGGCACAGGAAACAAAGAGCGACTTGAGACTGGCAGGGCTTTAAGAACTCTCTAAGCCCACCCCCAGTGATGCACTTCCTCCAGGATGGTCACACCTTCTAAGACCTCCAAAAATAGCTCCACCAACTTGGGACAAAATGTCTGAATACTTGGAGCCTAAGGGGGACATTTTCATTCAAAGGACCACAGGGCCTTTACTCACTGAGCCATCTTGTTAGCCCCATTTATAAACTTTGAGACAATGTTTCACCAAGTTGCCCAGACTAGCTTTGAACTCATTTTGAAACCCTAGCTGATCTTCAATTTTCAAACCTTTTGCCTCAGGCTTCCAAGTAGCTGGTATTATAGGCCTGTGTCACCAAGCCTGGGTCTATTAGGCATTTTTATTTTTTTTATTTTTAATTTTTTGGTTTTTTCTTTTTTTTTCACATAAATTTATTTATTTATTTATTTATTTATTTATTTATTTATTTATTTATTTATTTTTAACAAATCTAGACCCGTGTTCCCGCTCATTCCCCCACCCCGCCAGAGCTCATGCATTCTGCCAAACATGCTTTCCATCTCTTAGTCTTTCTCAATATTTTCCATGGGGAAGTTGACTGCTTTGAGCAGAAGTTCACTGTTTCAGTCAGTTCTTTGATGCAGTCTTTTCTGTTGTTGTTGTTGTTTTCAAAATGCGTTATGCCCAACTGCTTTGGACAAAAGCTCAGGGGGCCCTACACAAGAAATGCTTACAATTGGGTAATTGGCACTAGCATCCACAGATGAGGGATACCATTCGTCGTTTGTTTTTCTGGGACTGTGTTACTTCACTCAGCATGATGTCCTCTAGCTCCAGCCATTTTCCTGCAAAGCTCGTGATGTCATCTTTCTTTACTGCTGCATAGAACTCCATTGTGTAGATGTACCACATTTTCTCTATCCACTCGTCAGATGAGGGGCATTTAGGTTGGTTCCAGCTCCTTGCTATTGTGAAGAGAGCTGCAATAAACATGGCCATGCATGTATCTCTGTGGTGGCGTAATTCTTGAGGGTACATGCCCAGGAGTGATATGGCTGGGTGGGTGGCAAGTTCATTCCAAGTCTTCCAAGGGTTCTCCACACTGCTTTCCATAGTGGCTGTACGAGTTTACATTCCCACCAGCAGTGGATGAGTGTTCCCCTTTCCCCACAACCTCTCCAGCACTTGGTATCATTTGTTTTCTTGATCCTAGCCAGTCTTATTGGAGTAAGATGATATCTTAAAGTGGTTTTCATTTGCATTTCCTTAATGATTAGTGATGTTGAGCAGTTCTTGAGGTGTTTCTCAGACATCTCTAATTCCTCACTTGTGAAGTCACTGTTCAGTTCTTTGCTCCATCTATTGAGCAGGTCATTTGTTTTCTTTCTTCTTTGTTTTTTGAGTAGTTTATATATTCTGGAAATCAATGCTTTATCAGATGTATCTGCAGTGAAGGTTTCCTCCCACTCTGTGGGATTTCTCTTCACTTCCTTGATTGTTTCTTTTGATGTACAGAAGCTTTTGAGTTTGATGAGGTCCCATTTGTCAATTGTCGACCTTAATTCTTGTGCAGCTGCTGTCTGATTTAGGAAGTCTTTTCCTACGCCTATGTCTTGTAGTCTGCTGCCAACTTTTTCTTCTATCATCTTCAGAGTTTGGGGTTTCACGTTGAGGTCTTTAATCCATCTGGAGTTGACTTTTGTACAGGGTGAGAGGTAGGGGTTTAATTTCATTCTTCTACAAGTGGTGATCCAGTTTTGCCAACACCACTTGCTGAAGATGCTGTCTTTTCTCCATTGTGGTTTCTTGGCCCCCTTGTCAAATATGAGATGGCTGAAATTGTATGTGCTCAGATTTGGATCTTCGGTTTTGTTCCGTTGGTCAACAGGTCTGTTTTTGTGCCAGTACCAGGCTGTTTTTATGACTATAGCCCTGTAGTATAGTTTAAAATCTGGTATAGAGATCCCTCCTGTGTAGCTCTTCTCACTCAGGGTTGATTTGGCTATTTGGGGTCTTTTGTTTTTCCAAATGAATTTAAGAACTTTTGTTTCCAAGCCTGTGAAGAAACTCTTGGGGATTTTGATTGGGATTGCATTAAATCTATACAAGAGTTTTGGTAAAATGGACATTTTTACAATGTTAATTTTCCCAATCCATGTATCTTATTGTTTTTGAGGCTATTGTGAGTGGGAAGGTCTCTTTGAATTCTTTCTCCAGTTGCTTGTTCTTGGTGTAGGTAAAATGGACATTTTTACAATGTTAATTTTCCCAATCCATGTATCTTATTGTTTTTGAGGCTATTGTGAGTGGGAAGGTCTCTTTGAATTCTTTCTCCAGTTGCTTGTTCTTGGTGTAAAGAAAGGCCATTGATTTTTTAAGGTTAATTTTGTATCCTGCCACTTTGCTGAAGCTGTTAATCATTTCTAGGAGTTTTCTGGTGGAGTTTTTTGCATCCCTTAAGTAAACAATCATATCATCAGCAAATAGGGATAGTTTGACTTCCTCTTTTCCAATTAGTACTCCTTTAATATCCTTTTCTTGCCTTATTGCTCTAGCAAGTGTTTCAAGCACTATATTGAAGAGGAGTGGTGATAGGGGGAATTTTTTGGTTTTTTCAAGACAGGGTCTCCCTGTAGCCCCACCTGTCCTGGAACTCAATGAGTAGATCAGGCTGGTCTTGAACTCATAAATATCCGCCTGCCTCTGCCTCCCAAGTGCTAGGATTAAAGGCGTGTGCCACCACGCCCAGCTATTAGGCATTTTTAACTGTAAGATTGGTGACAACATTCAGCAGATATGATAGCTCCAGCATAAAGATGGCTCACTGGTTGGCAGCGGTGTCTCTTACCACCAATGTTCCTATGGCAAGTGAGTGCAGGAGGGGATGACTGTCTCCAAAGACTCTACACAACCTCTGCACACCCACCCTCACCACCCACTCCAAAAGGGGTTTGTGCTCATCAGAGAATCCCTGAGAGGGGATTCTTCTTCATTCCCCCAAAGATCAAATGTGCAGGTGTTGGGCAAAGGGACAAAACAAGGATATGAAAGCACAATAAGTATGTTATAGAAACTCAGTTTCTCAGTTACCACTTTACTCAGGTGAACTGGTTTCAGTAAATTGTTAGCCTTTTCTGGGTGAGGATAGTATATGCCTCTGGTTGGCTGATCACTGAAAGACCGTCAAAGGACAAGCTACACCTGGCTTAAAGATGCTGCCATTTGAAACCAAGAGAAGTAAACAGGTATTTATTTTCCCATCGCTATTCCTTAACTCGGAAATGTTCCTGCACAGTTCTAAGACAGGATGTCAGGTATGGTAGGTCATGCCTGTAATCCCAGCACTTGGAAGAAACAGAGGATCAGAGGTTCAAGGCCATCCTCAGCTAAAAAGGAAGTTAGAGATCTACCTGTGCAATGTAAGACTATCAGAAAAGAAGGAGCTGCTATACGAGAGCATTAAAAAGCTAGCTCTTTGTCCATTTTTATAGGATCAGATAATGCTGTCCACATTATCTGATCCCATAAACCTGTCAGCCTTATATACTGACTATTAACAAGCACAGAGACAATGAGGGGTTGTGCTGTCTCAGAGTGACACAGTGCCTGCCTAAGATGGACCAAAACGAAATGCTTATAGAAGAATGGCAAACTCCTGCATCTTTTGTAGCAAGACAGAGGTCACCAAGCTGCCGACAGAGGTCACCAAGCTGCCAACACAGACACTAAATGCTCTCCCAATATATGCTGTGCACACTTCAATGATAAAAGTTCATTCTGTAATTTTCTGGGATTATGGGAAAGAAAGGTGTTCTTTTTAAAAAGGTCTCAAGGGGCATGGTGCTACACAAATGTGATCCCAGCTCTTGATTAATAAAGAAACGATTAGGAGTTCAAGGTCCACATGAGCTACAGGAGACCCTGTCTCAAAACAAAACAAAGGGGCCAGAGAGAGAGAGAGCTCGGCGGTTAAAGGCACTGGCTGCTCTCACAGAAAACCCAGGTTTGGTTTCTAGTACCAGGATGGCTAACAATCATCTGTAGGTCCAGTTCCAGGGGATCCAATGCCCACTTCTGACCTCTTTGGGTATTGCATGGCATGGGTACACTTGCATACATATAAGCAATACACTCATATACATAAATAATAATAAATAGTTTTGAAAAAAAGCTTCCTGGCCTCAGTATTCAATGGTAGCTGCTGAACTACCACTATAACAAGAGCCTCAACAGTCCACATTTTCTCAGAGGAGCCAACCCAATAATACAAAACAGAGTTTGGAGAGCAGCCCAGCCAGCTCTGTTGTCTTTTATTGACAGCATCCTCCAGGTCTTATGAGACTAAGTACCAAGAGTCAAGAGATGGGGTATGCACCCTCCTACATCTGCCTGCCTGAGGTGGGCCAACCTCTATAGCAGGTTCATATTAAACATGAGGAAACCATCAGAGTCGCAGCCCCATCCTCACTCCACACTGTCTGCTCTGCATGGCAGAGTAGGGAACCTGTTAAAACAGCTTCAATTTCTGTGAAACCACGATTTCCTGTAGCTACTACATCTCATTTCTTAAATGTGTATGAGTGTACTGCCTGCATGTATGTAAGTGCACCCATGTGCTGTAATGCCCATGGAGGTCAGAAGAAGGTGTAAGATCCCTTGGAACTGAAGTTATAGATGATTATTGGCCTTCATGTGTGGGTGTTGGGGTTCAAACCTGGGTCTTCTGCAAAAACAGCCAGTACTCTTAACTGCTGAGCCATCTCTCCAGCCCATCATCTCCTTATTCTAAAAGTGAAAGATTCTACTAAAAACCTCCTTCAAAGGTATGAGTTACGTTCTGTGTTTTCCTTACTGTTGTTCTATTGGATTTGCCTTTTTTCATACTTACTCTTAAGCCAAAATTACAAATCCATTCAGTATCAGGCATGGATTCCTTCCAACTGAGGAGACCTTAAGTCCAATTAGACAGCTGTTGATTATCCCAAAATATGAAAATACTATCATTAGGGATATTTTGCTGGGATTATCATGGTTGTGACTTGTGGGCTTTGCAGCTGGATAGAACTATGATTGATTTTTTTTCCTTGGCAGCTAGCAAAGCCACTTCAGATACTGTGCAAGCTCTTCCTCAGAGAAGAACCTACCAGTTCAGCTCCAGATTAATTTCTCCAAGTCCTAAGTGTGTAGTGTCTCCAGCAATAGGGTCTTACGTAAATAACCATGGCTGGAAAGTTCAAAGACCCTAGAAGAGAACCTATGACTGTCACTTTCCTAAACTAATAGAGTTTCTTACTATATTCTAGCAGTTCTTACCACTTGCCAAAGAAGCCTCTTTTTGGAACAGATGGAGACTATTACCAAGTTCCACAACAGGTCAAAATGCAGAGAACACATGACTATGGGATGCCCAGCTCCAGTTGACACATCTCCAGTGCTACCCCTACACCTGAGGCCCAGGGAACATCATGAAGGAGGAGGAAGAAAGATTATAAGAGCCAGGGGGAACAAGATGGCTGCTGCTAGCTTGTGTCTGCTACACATAGGGAAGCTGCACCCAGTGAAAACTCAACAATATGGTTGCAGAAGCAAGACCCGTAAATGACATTCTCTGACATGCCAGTGTAGATGGGGGAAATTTCACAAGGTCCCACCTCTAGATGAAGACTTATAGGTAATCAATAGCTGCTGAAAGAATGAGAATCAGTTTTCCCCAAGGAAGGGTGAACCACACAAGAACCACTAAACAAAATAGATTCTGGATTTATGAATCTGTAACTAAAGTAATCAAAGAAAGAGGTCATGTAACTGAGAGGAGGTGTTGGGGGAAGTGGGAAGAATTGGAGGGGAAAGAGGAGTGATGGAAATGATGGAAATACATCATATGTAAACACAATATTACATATTTCATATGTAAATACATATGAAATTCCCAAACAAGAAAAAAATAAAAGAAAAATAATTCATTCTCAAGTATCATAAGATACATAATGCAAATAAACTTTTCCCATAGTCATTGCTGTGAATGGATTTTCTCCTTCCAAAGTAACCACAAGGGACGCAGTTGATGTTCCTCTGAACAGAGATGGGAGCCCGGGGCTGATCACCTGGAGATAGTACTTATTTCCAGTATGCATACAGAAGTAGACTAGGGAAAATAAGCAGCAAGGAAAAGATGTCACAGAAATAGAGCAACACGCACATCTGAGACACATGCTGAGGATGGACGCTGCATTGCCATCAGGATGTGGTGGGGATTGGGGTAAGGTGAAAGGTGAAACGTTGACTGGAAGACCTGCTTCCTAAGAGAAAGAACAGTACCTCCTCTTTACATTCCCTGAGTCTATACAGCTATGTAACAATGCAGGTGCTTCAAACAAACCTATTGATTAGTTCTAGGCATGTATGGCTCAATGATTGTTTCTATTGCCAACTAGGAGGAAGGGTGCCCCCTACCAAAGCTCTCCTCTTTCTGTCTCCCTCATTAAGGTCCACTTTCAATCACCTCAACCACTGAGACTTATACATACTGATGCCAGTTCTATCAGAGTTGAGTCTGAGCAGCTTACCTGCAGAGCATGTTTGCTGGCACAATATCCACTGGAAAAGGGTATAGGTAAAATTCCCACAATGCTGTTGACAGTAACAATCTTCCCTTGTTTCCACTCCATCATGTGAGGTAGAACACACTTGGTCAAGGACACTGTCCCTAAGTAGTTCAGATCCATTAGTTCCTTGAAGACATCTAAGTTGGTTAGCTAGGCTCTTCCACTGTTGTTGATCAGAATGTCAATCTAGTCCAAACAGTCAGAGAACAGGCAGTTTAGGGCTAGCTGAAGAAAATGGATGCATATATTATTAACATAATTAATAAGTGGAATAGTGGTATAGTTCTACAAGGTGGCAATTAAAAATAAAAGAAGCAGTTTCAGAGGTGGAATTCATATTAGACATAATTTTTCATAGGGTATAACAAGTGTCAGAAAAACAAAAGCATCAGTAAATGTTAGTTTCTTGTTCTTTATATTGAGGAATCAGTGCAGTGAATGGATGAGAAATACTGATTAACTAAAGCCAAAGACCCAAAGGTTAAGAAGCCAAGTCATAAGGCTGACCTTCTGGCATGCACCCCATCTGCCCACATCTTTTTGAATGAGACATCCCAGGTGGGGATTTCTTTGGCAGTTTTTCAAAGACAGGCAAAGTAATATCATTCATGCTCTCTGAATTAAATGCTGCTTACTTTACCAAACGCCTAGAGAACGGCTTTTGTGGCCACTTCATGGGAACTTCTGTCTCTCAGGTCAAGAGGCAAAACTAGGATATCTTTTTCTTTTAAATTGCCATTCTCTAAAAAAAGACAGGTAATTGGTGTGGAACTCATTCCATAGTTCAAGTGAAATCCTTGACTATCCCATTAAACCAACATTTATCATACAAAAGGATGAAGTCATTCTAGACGACTCTGTGAACTTGTCTCTCATTGACTAGTATCTCACTCAAAAAGTCTTACTGGCTTCAGACAAAGTAGAAGGTGACATTAGAAAGGACTCTGGAGAAATCAAGATTATACGACATGACAGTTGGCATGTGATAACACACTATCATAATCCCAGCAACTGAGAGCCAGAAGCAGGAGTCCTACAGCAAATTCCAGCCCAGCATAGTCTAACATAGTGAGTTTCAGGCAAGTCTGAAAAAAACCAAAGTCTCAAAAGAGAGCAAAACAAAAGAACAAATAAAATTATACTATAAGATAAAAAGGACAAAAAAATCATATAAGCTACTTATCCAACCTTGTCTTAATTAAGGAAAAAGGAAAAATTACATACTTCCTTCACAAGAAAAGGTACAGGTTCTTTGCAATGTGTTGTATAAACCTGGACATAAATGCTTATTAACTGGCTTTGCATAAATGTTACCTATGTCCAACTATTAAACATAAGCAATTCACAGCAATGAAATCACAAAGGTCAGTTATTCTTTCACACATACTAATGATCAACCATTCACAGAAGCTCAACAGTCAAATGGTAATTAGAAGCTTCTCACTCCAGACCAAGGACCCCAGTGGGTAAGTGAGGAAAAGCTCACAGTCCTCCACCCAGACACAACACGATAGGCTGTAGCTGGTCCTTCATATGTCTCCCGAAATCAATTATCCTGAACTGTAGTTGTACCCAGCTTGGGTGTGTCTGGGCTAACATTTCAGCCAGCATGTTTCAGGGTCATGAGCAAAGATCACAAGATCTCTCTGTTTATGACCTGCAAGTTGAGATGACATGTGATGGTTTGGGGGTCCAGGATTGGCTACTAGGAGCAGATGTCACACTGCCTGTCCCAAACCTATATAAGCTGCTCACCCTGTAAGAATAAATGGAATTCTTACAAGTTGTGACACCTGACAAGATTGCTGAGTTGTTATTGTGTGTGCACGTTTGCCTTAGCTAAATCAGTCAATCATGGAACTGTTAATCTTACAGCTAACTTTTCAGCTTGTCTGTTCATGGGAGCCAGCAACTCTCTCCCCACCCCCCACATGCCAATTGGGTGGTCACAAAGGCTAACAGCCTCCAGCCACTGGTTCAATCATGAGCAGGGGCCATGGAAGCCAACAGCTTCCTGGCTGAGTGAGGCTGCAGAGATACCAACTCCTCAGCTGTGGATTTGGCCAGGAAGCCATCAGCTTCTTGGCTGTGTATTGGCTGTGCAAGATTACCAATCTTGCAGCTGTGGGGCCATCAGCCCGGGCATACATTTGGTCATGAGGTCATCAAACTTACAGCTGGCTAAGGGCCAGTAACCTCCAGGACGTCAGGAACTTACAACATCTTATGACACTGAACTGTAACCTTAATATAAAACAAGTATAGAAAATGTAAGGGGAACAAACACTGTGAGATGGTGAGACATCATGGATGTCAAAACAATGCAAAGGCTTACACCAGTGACTTCCCAGAGAAAAGGGAGCGATGGTCCTCACCACAGCCCAGAACTGGTAGGACAGATCATCCTGTCTGCCAGAGCAGAGCTTGCAAGTCACAGAGGAAGTGGAGCTATGGCCATTAAACCAAAAAGGAATATAGCACAGACAAAAAGACAAGGTTTTTGAAGCAACATCATGAAAGAGTCTTTTGACTTTGCTGAGAGATAAAGGGACAGTGAACTCTAATGGAGGAAATGCAATAGGCAAAGTAAAACATAGCAAGAGAAAGGCAGAGATAACACACTCAAACACAGACACAGAGACACAGACACACACAGAGACATACACACATACACACACACACACACACACACACACACACACATGCATGCGCATGCGCATGCGCGTGCCCGCTCCTAGTAGAAAGTTCAACACTATACTATTGCACTTTAGGTACTAACTTCCCTCAGCAATAATAACCTCTCAACTTGAGGCTGCTTTTGATATGAACATGTCTCAAAACTCAAACAAAAATACTGTCAATCTTTCTATGAATATAGTAGATACTCCCTCTAGTTGCATTTTTATTCCTAATTTCTTATATTCCTTTTTATCCTACCTTATCTCTACCCCCATTACTGATATAGAGCTAAATGAATATGGAGTCTTCCTAACTAAATTTCACTGTTACAGACATGAATGTTGTGGATAGGATCAAAGATGTTCTTCCCCTAAGACAAGATACAAGGCATTTGGCAGTAAAAATCCACCAGTACTTAAGAAACTTGTGGTCACTGATTCCAAAATGCCGAGAATTGGTGAGAAACCAGTAGGAAGGTGTTAAAGAAGGAAAAGCAAGAGGAGATACTCCAAGAGATGCTTGAAGAGGAGCCCTGGGCCAGCGACTTGGGGCTCTGGAGGCAGAGTGAACTGCTCAGAAGAATCCCACCTTCCCTCAGTCCCCACAGCTGCACCGGAGTTTGGATTCTGACTCACTTCTAGAAAGCAGTCACTGCTGTGGCTCTACTCACCCAGGCATCTCCTCTTCACGCGCTCCAGCTCCTGCACCCTTCTGGCGGACAGCACCAGAGAGACTCCTAGTTTAGACAACTGGAAGACCAGCTCCTCACCAATGCCACTTGACACTCCGGTCACCCACACTACCGTGTCAGTCAGCCCCTTTTCTGTTGAGGAAGAAGAGATCCGGGGGCAAATAGGTGATGAAGGACACTCATGCACCATAGAGCAGGAAAACATGAATGAAAGAATGAACTTTAAACAATATCACTGAAAATGAAGGCTTACAATGTGGAACTTAAAGTATCGTGGGCTGGGGAGGCAGCTCTCCTGGTGGAGTATTTGTCTGGAGTGCAGAAAGCCCTGGGTACCATCCCAGTTCCTCCACAAACAACGCATTGTGATGTCTATAATATCAGCATTTTGGATCATGGAATGAAGAGGAGCAGAAGTTCAAGGCTATTCCTGGCTACATAGTAAGGTGGAAGTCAGCCTGTGCTACAGAGACCTCGTCTCAAATTAAATAAAAAGAAAGACAAGGAATTCAAGTATCCTAAGAAAATACCTCCTAGATATGATTATGTATGTTTATGCATGAACACAATGTTATTACTAGTCACTCACAACATAGTATCTTGTGTATTTTAGAATCTTAGTGAGTTTTCCAGACTTTATGTCTACCTAAGCTTCGTAGCTCTTACAATTTCATTCTAAACCTCTATTTATCTATATTTTTGTCAAAGAAAATTAAAGCTACTAAATAGAAGCTCATTTCTGGGACTCAATATCCTTATCCATTAAATGGGAGATCCAGATTAAAGGACTGGACAATTTTCCATCCTTCTTTCACTTTTATCATTCCAATTCTTTTCAGTGAAAATCTGATGACATATTTGAAAATACAAAAATTTGCTCAATGATATGATGCAATGCTCCTGATTTTCTTCACATAGGATCTTGGTATATAGACCAGGCCTACCTGAATCACACATTCAATCCTCCTGCCTCTACATCCCAAGTGCTGGGATCACAGGAGTGCACTATCTCACCGCAATCTTTTTCCTGGATTTTTACTTGATTGATTGATTGTCTGAGTGTGTGGGGGCTGGAAACCAACCCTAGTTCTTCTCCAAGAGCAGTCAGTACTCTTAACCACTGAGCTATCTTTCCAGCTCCAAAGTTGTGTGTGCTAGTTGATTTGTTTTTGTTTGTCTGTTTTCATCATTTTATAATTTTGTCTATTTTTTCTTGTGCTGAGGACTAAACCACCTAAGTATTCTACCACTAAAATCAATATTTTAAAACCCATTGTTTCTTAGACATTCAAAAACATACAACTTGTCCTTAAAAACATACAACTTGTCCTTAGAAAAAAAAGGCCCCCCGTCAATGTCCGAACGAAGATGAAAACATCCCAAATCTGGTGGGGCTTTCCTATCAGACAAGATGTTTGGGGGAAAAGGCACAAGTGACCAAGAAATTTCCATGAACAACAGATGTGTATTCAGATAATTGTTAATCCCTTTGGAATACATGCTGAAAGTCTGACAGTACATTACTGTCTGCTGAATATGGTTTGCTTTGTAACTGCTTATTAACCAGCCTACAGCTGAGATTGTAATTTTTACACTAAGAAACACCTCTTATGTAAAGGCAAACAGGAAATGCTCTCGGGCTTCTCTTTATGTCCATTTCATCACATATCCGACCTCTATCTTCCCACCCTCAAACAGAAAAAAATTTTTGCTTAGCATCCACTTTTGTTTACTCATTATTTCCATGGAATGTGGCATTCACAAAGCCTTCTGCAAAGAGCCTCTGAAGCAGACTCAGGCTGGACAGGAAGTGTGGAGCTTCAGGTCCAGCTTGAGCAGTGTCTCTTGACACCCTTGACTACCCTCTGCCTGCTCCTACGTGGATGGTTATGTCCAAATTGAGACAGCTTCTGTGTCCTCTCTATGTCTTGTTGCTTCTAGCTTCTGTAAGGCTGCTAAACGAGTCCAGTTTCTGGTCCCTGTCATCATCTGACCGGGCACTGGGTTCCCTTAGTCCTCCCACAGCCCTCTGCCCCAAGGTTATTGGTTTTCGCTCCTACTGAGCGAACCCAGCCAGGGCTAAAAGGTGGGTTGGGGGAGGCAGCTCTGCTGGGGCCCTAGTGCTCAGCACAGAGGCGTGCTTTGTAGTTTGGTTTTAACCCTAAATGTCTGTCAAGGCAGCCCAGATTTCCTAGACGTCTCTGGCGGTAGCTCCACACCACACTCAACTGAGATTACCGTCAGCTAAACCTTGAGTTGTCCATCCTCATGGCTGTTATCACTTTCTAAATTCTACACTTTATGTCATGGATTCTTCCACACCAGAGTGAACATCTTCGGGAAGAACAGACACTGAGCCTCTTCCTAAGGAGACCCTGGCTACCGGTGCTTCTCCCGGCTTTCTTCCTTGTGGCTGTTTGGGATCCCTGGATCCTAGGGAAGAACTTAGAGTCCTTCAGGTGCCCCTGGATTCTGGAGCCCTCTTGGAATTGGGCAACTTCTGGAGAGCTCTCCTGGGCCAGGAGGCATCTTAGGACCAAGACAGATGATGAAGCGGCACAGCTGCCCCTTGAGCCCTAGCCCCTTCCTCCCTGACCCTGAGCCCAATGGGAAAGGCATAGCCCAGAAACACAGAAGCTCCAACCACCAGAAGCGGCCCAAGCCCACCATAGAGTCAGAAGGGATCAGGATACACTCAGGAGCTTCCAGCTAGGCCTTCCACTTGTAACTCAATGGCACACTGGGTCCTCACCTGGGCGACGTCCCTGCCACTCAGCCCACTGCAGTGTCAGGTCGGCATCTCCCCGGCATCCCCCCGCAGAAAGGGCAGCAGCAGCAGCAGCAGCAACAGCAGCGCGCACAGCGCCAACATCCAGAGCCACAGCGCCAACATCCAGAGCCACAGCGCCCAGCTCATGCCGCCTTGTGCTGCTCTGCTAGTGAATGGCAGCTCTAGAGACAGCTGGCTGCAGAGGCAGAGGACAGCATCGGCTTATAGCTCTGCACAGAGAGCCCCAGGGCCGGAGGGGTGGCCCAGTCATTTTAAACTTTGGTTACAGTTTTCTGTTGGGTGTTTAACCATTTTCTTTTTACAAACCAGGCCAGTTAACGAGCTGGCTTTAAGGGTCACTAGGGCTTGAGAGGAGCTCCTGACTCTTTTAGGAAGCACTTACATGAGAATAAGTGAAAATCTTTCTAATCAAGAGGCAGGTGACTTACGAAAGCAGTAGGACTTTTTTTTTTTTTAATTTTATTTATTTCCATATGTGTATGAATGTACTGTCTGCATGCAGGTCTGTGTACCTGGACTTTTGATGAATCAGATAATCACCTGTTATCTGACAGTGCCCTCTGACCCTCTGCCCACATTTGTCCACATTAGCAGAGGCCTCCAAGTATGGATATTAAACACCAAGAAAACCAGTTACAACTGGATTAAAGAGTAAGTCATGCTTAAAATCTAGCTATTATGTACCATTTAAAGATTGACAGACAAAGTTTTAAGTAAACTGTTAGGGGAAGGAGTTAACTGTAAAATTGAATTAGCTAAAGCAAGCCTGTTTCCCATGACTACTTAACTGTAAGAATACACTCCAGCCCTGAGTTCCTAGTTCCCACAGCTACCTGAGGTCAGGATGAGCTTTACATCTCCAAAGGAGCACATTCCTCTCCAAGGGGCTTCACACTGCTAAGCACAACCAATCAGCTTGCATTGTGTTTCCATGGCCTCGCACTAACAATCACCAATGCTCCCCTGGTTTGTGGTTTTTGCAGGGTTTTGTCCTTAAAAGCTCTCTGTAACAGACAAGAGTTCGTACCCGTCCTGCCGTGGAGTTGTGGATTCTCTTGCTGGATGAAAGAAGCCTAAAGAGTTGGCAGAGGGCTGACTTGGTGTGATTGTGCTTGAATGCTTGGGCTTGGTAGAAGCCTGCAGAGTTTGGCTAAGACTCTGCCCTGAATGTTTATACTTGGAATGTAAACACAGAAATTGTTAGACATATTATTGCTGAAACCCAATGTCACTATGTTCCCTGTTTACTTTTATGGCTAGGCCTGCTGAACCTTGAATTCTGTTCCTCTCCTGAAGCCTTCCTTACATCTAGCACGTATACATTGTGTAGCTTTCTGTAATTGTCCTGGGGTAACCTCTGCAAGCTGTGAGAGATAGAAAAGCTTAAGATTCAGAAATAAAACTTTATCAGCCTTCCTTCGAGTTGGTTGTCCATGTCCTACCTCAGAGTGGTGGTCCAGGTCTCAGAACCTAGAGTTCCACACACCTGCGTGGAGTGGGTTGCGTCCCTCGTGCACCAACAATTGGTCTTCCTGGTGCGCTAGTTTTTTCAATTGGGTTCTGGTCCATCAGCAAATTAAATACATTTTGTTTCAAAGATTGAATTCTGGGCTTGAGAGTTTTTCTGTGCAATTTTTTGGACCCAACAAAACCACAACTAAGACTCATTTGCTTAATTAGAAGCCTGATATACATAGTAAAAATGAGCAATTACTTTGATGTAACATAAAATATTTATGAATATCAGTTCTTTATGCCTATCAACTACTTAAGAAAAGCTGAAAAGACAGAAGGCTGTTGTTGTCATCATAATCTTTAGATTTTAGGTATAGGAGCCAAGAGGATAGCATTCTAATGAGAAGAATCTTAGGGGTGAAATATATATTTTTTAATCTTATAGCAGGGCTCATCTTGTCCTGAAAGCCCATTTACTTTTCAAAAACAAGGGTTTTATTTCTCCTTTTTGTTAAATTTGTGTGAATTTCATACAATATCTTTTGATCATATTTAGATACCCCCATATCTGCAACCCCCTTCCTCCCTCCCCCCAGTGAAATTTCCTGTACTCGAATATGCATTAAGGCCTATAGAGTCAAGTGTGTGTCCGCAAATGTCATTCAGTGTGGGTTCATCCACTGGAGACTGGTCAACCTCCCAAGAAGTCTCACCCTTAAATGACTGTGTCTCCCCCCTTCCCAGCAGCCATCGGTTGCCAATACTTTCTCAGGCAGGGTTGGGATTTCTTTTTTTTTTAAATTTTATTTATTTTTGTGTGTGTATGAGTGTACCGTCTGCATGTAGGTTTGTGCACCCATGTCGCACAATGCCGCGGAGGTCAGAAGAGGGTCTCGGATTCCCCTGGAACTGGAGTTCTCCTGGAATTGGAGTTATAGATGGTTCTTAGCTACCATGTGGGTGCTGGGGCTCGAACCCGGGTCCTCTGCAAGAGCAGTTGGTGCTCTTAACCGCTAGGCTATCTCTCCAGCCCCGGGATTTCTTTTTGTCTCCCTGCAGCCCCAGATGTCCTGGAACTCACTATGTAGACCAAGCTGGCCTTGAACTCACAGAGATCCACCCACCTCTACCTGCTGGGATTAAAGGCATGCACCACCACGGCCAGCTATGGCTCGGATTTCTTACCCAACTTCCCCATGTCTATGCTGGGATTTTTGTCTGGCGTGAGCTTACATCTGGGACTTGTGCCTGCTCTCCCCATTGCTGTGATCTCATAGGAGTAACTGACCAGCTGTTTAAAACACTGTTTCCTTTTGGTCATCTACCTCTTCTGGCTCTTACAACACCTCCTCTCCGCTTTTCTGCAATGATCCCTGAGTCTTGGGAGGCTGCAGTTTGATATAATCAGCCTATTCAGGGATAAGCACCCTGCAGCCCCTCGTCCTCTGCACTTAGGACAGTTTTGGTTCTCTGGTTTTCAGGAATGAACATAGATAAACAGGCATTTCTATAGTAGTGTACAGAATCTTTCGGATATTGCCCAAGAGTGCGCGGCTGGGTCATATGGTAGATCAGTTTCGGGGATTTTAAGAAATCTCCACCTTTATTTCCATGGTGGCTGCATAAGTTTGCACTCCCACTGACAGTGGATAAGAGTTCCCCTTTGTCCACATCCTTGCCAGCATTTGTTGTTGTTTGTTTTTTGGATCTTGGCCATTCTGAGTGGGGTAAGGTGAAATTTCAAAGTGGTTTTAATTTGCATTTCCCTGGTAACTAAAGATGGTTATCATTCTTTTGGGGGGGGTCTTTTTTTGAGACAGGGTCTTCCTTTTAGTCCCAGCTAGCCTGGAGCTTGCTATGTAAACCAGGCTGGCCTTGAACAGAGATCTGCCTGCCTCTGCCTCCCTAAAGGTGTGTGCCACCACACCGAGCCAAACAGTTTTAAAAGTATTTCTTAGCCATTTGTATTTCATCTTTAGGGAAGTCCCTGTTCATCTCCTTGCCAGAATTTTTAATTTTAAAAATTTAAATATACTTTTTAATCTTTAGTATTTTTAAGCTCTTTGTATAGTCTAGATATTGACCTTCTATCCAGGTGTAGCTGGTAAGGGTTTTTTTTTCCCCTTATGTAGGTTGCCTCTTCACTCAAATGCTAGTGTCCTTTGTTATACAGAAGGTCTTGAGTTTCATGAGGTCCCGTTGGTCAACTGTTGGACTTAATGCTTGTGTTATAGAAGTGCTATTCCGAAGATCTTTCCTGTGCCAATAAGTTCCAGTGTATTCCCTACACCTGATTTTTTTCTTTCTCTTCTATTTCATTCTGGTTATTGGGTCTTATGTTGAAGTCCTTGATCTATTTGTACTTGAGTTTCATGCTTGGTGAGAGATGAGGATCTGTTTTCATTCTTCTCATGCTGCTGTGCAATTTGACCAGCACCATTTGTTGAACATGCTGTCATTTCTCCAGTGTTTGTGAGTCTCATGTAAAAAACCTGATGTCTGTAAATGCATGAATTTATATCTGGGGCCTCATTTCTATTCCACTGATCAACATGTCTATTTATATGCCAGTATCATGTTGATTTTATTATAGTTCTATAGAATAATTTGATATCAGGAATGAGAATGTCCTGCATAGGCCACAAGTATTTGGACATTTTGTCCCCCGTTGGTGGTGCTGTTTGGGGAGGTTTTAGGAGGTGTGGCCTTGCTAGAGGAAGCATGTCATTGGTGGTGGGCTTTGTGAGTTCTTTTTTTGTAAAAATTTTTATTGAAACTTTTTGTGTATTTCATACAAAACATCTTAATCATCTTTACACCCCCTTCCCAATTGGTACCTTCCCATAGCTCCCCTCACTGGAATTCATGTATTCTGTCATTTGTGTTAAGGCCTATTATGTCAAGTTAGTGTCCCCAGACATCATTAGTGCAAGTTCATCCACTCGGGTCTAATCATCCTATCTAGAGTTCCTCCCTTTAAGAAGATCAGTTCTTCCTCACCCAGCAGTAATTACTTGACAATAGTTCTTCAGCCTGATGCTATGGAAATAGAGTCCTACAGGCTCCTGGGACCTTGCTCATATGAACCTACAGCAATGGTGTCAGCATGCACAAGTCCCATGAAAACTCAAGCAGACAAAAAACCTAAATATTTAGAGACTTGTGATCAATTTTGGAGAAAGTTTCATGGGATACTAAGCATTCTTTGGTGTTTGAGTGGAATGTTATGTAGATGTCTGTTAGGTCCATTTGATTTATGGTATCATTTAACTCCCAGTTTTTCTATTTAGTTTTTGTCTGGTTGACCTGTCTACTACTGGTAACTATGGAATACTGAAGTCACACACTATCACTGTGTTGGAGCCAACATATGATTTTAGATCTAATAAAGTTTCTTTTATGAAATTGGGTACCCTTGTGCATGGTGCATATATGTTTAGGATTGCAATATCTTCCTGGTGTATTTTTTCCTTTAATGAATATGAAGTAACCTTCCCTGTCTCTTCTGACTACTTTTAGTTTGAAGTCTATTTTGTTGGATGTTCGAGTAGCTATACCTGCTTCTTTCTAAGTTCCATTTGCTTAAAATATCTTCTTCCATCCTTGTACCCTAAGATGGTATCAATCATTATTTGTGAGGTATGTTTCTTGGAGGCCAAGAGTCAATGGATCCTGTTTGCTAATAGAATCAGTATGTGTGTTTTTACTGGGGAGTTGAGACCATTAATATTAAGAGTTATTACTGGGGGGGCTGGAGAGATGGCTCAGTGGTTAAGAGTGCCAATTGCTCTTGCAGAGGACCCGGGTTCGATTCCCAGCACCCACATGGCGGCTAAGAACTGTCTTTAAGCCAGGCGTGATGGTGCACGCCTTTAATCCTAGCACTGGGGGGGGGGCAGGGGGATCTCTGGTTCAGCCAGCCTGGTCTACAGAGTGAGTTCTGGGCCAGCTGGGGCTGCACAGAGACGCTGTCTCAAAACAAAACAAAACAAAACAAAAAACTTATTTTAAGAAAAGTTATTATTGACCAGTGTTTATTAATTCTTGTTACATTTGGTGTTATAGTGCTGTTTTCTTTCTTTTTTTTTTTATTTTTTTTTGGGGGGGTCTTTTTGAGACAGGGTCTCCCTGTAGCTCTGGCTGTCCTGGAACTCACTCTGTAGACCAGGCTGGTCTCAAACTCACAGAGATCTGCCTGCTTCTGCCTCCCAAGTGCTAGGATTAAAGGCGTGCACTACCACACCCCGCATTTATTTATTTGTGTATGTGTATGAATGTACTGTCTGCATGCAAGTTTGTGCACCCGTGTCGTGCAGTGCCGCGGAGGTCAGATGAGGGTGTCGGATTCCCCTGGAACTGGAGTTCTCCTGGAATTGGAGTTTCAGACGGCTCTCGGCCGCCATGTGGATGCTGGGGATCGAACCCGGGTCCTCTGTAAGAGCGGTCGGCGCTCTTACCCACTAGGCCATCTCTCCAGCCCAGTGCTGTTTTCTTATATCTCTTTTAGGACACTGTTTTGGAATCATTTATTTATTCTCCCCCCCCCTTTTTTTTTATTTTTTGGTCCTTTTGAGACAGGGTCTCCTTGTAGCCCCAGCTCTCCTGGAACTCACTATGTAGACCAGGCTAGTCTTGAACTCACAGAGATCTGCCTGCTTCCGCCTTCCGAGTGCTGGGATTACAGCTGTGAGCCACCATGCCTGGTGATTTATGTCTCCTCTTTTTTTAAAATTTATTATTTCTGTATGTGTATGAATGTACTGTCTGCATGCAAGTGTGTGCACCCGTGTCGTGCAATGCCGCAGAGGTCAGAAGAGGGTGTCAGATTTCCCTGGAACTGGAGTTTTCCTGGAATTGGAGTTTCAGACGGTTCTTGGCCGCTGTGTGGGTGCTGGGGATCGAACCCGGGTCCTCTGTAAGAGCGGTCAGCACTCTTAACCGCTAGACCATCTCTCCAGCCCCATGTCTCTTTTTTTAACAAAAAGCTATTTTATTTATTATTATTATATGTGTATGAGTGTATTGCCTGCCTGTATGTTAAGTGCACCTGTATCATGCAATGCCTGTGGAGGTCAGAGTGGGCGTTGGGCCCCCTGGAACTGGGGTTATGGATGGTTGTTAGCCACTCTGTGGGTGCCAGGAATCAAACATGGGTACTCTGCAAGAGCAGTCAGTGCTCTTAATCTCTGAGCCATCTCTCCAGTCCCTCTTTGTACCCTCTTGAAAGGGTACAATCTTCTCTTCAGACCAAAGTTTTCCATCAAGTATTCTCTGTAGAGCTGGTTTCATAGCCATAAATTCCTTAAATCTGTCTTTATCATGGGAAGTTTTTCTTTCTCCTTCAATTACAAATGATAGTTTGGCTGGGTATAGCGAAATGGGCTTGCAACTGTGTTCTTTCATGACTTGCATGATATTGGTTCAAGCCCTTTGGGCTTTCATGTCTTCTCTGAAAAGTCAGCTGTCGTTCTGATGGGCCTGCCTTTATATGTGACTTGAGCTTTCTCTCTCATAGCTTTTAATATCTTTTCTTTACATTGAGAGTTTTGAGGATTATATGATATGGGAGTTTCTTTTCTGGTCCTATGTACTTGGTGTTCTATATGCCTCCTGTACCTTGATACATCTCTCTCTCTCTCTCTCTCTCTCTCTCTCTCTCTCTCTCTCTCTCCCTCTCTCCCTCTCGTCTTTTTGAAACAGGGTCTCCCTTTTAGTCCCAGCTGGCCTGAATTTGCTATGTAGACCAGGCTGGCCTTGAACTCACAGAGATCTGCCTGCCTCTGCCTCCTGAGTGTTGGGATTAAATGTGTGTGCCACCATGCCTAGCTGATACATCTCTCTTTCCTCAGATTTAGAGAGTTTTTCTGTATGATTTTATTAAAATATTTTCTGTGCCTTTGGCCTGGTTTTCTCCTTCTTCATAGTTCTGTTCATGGGTTTTCAATGTCACAGAGGTCTTGCATACTCCATTCCTGGATTATTTTAGGTTTGACATTTTGAGTTATCAATTTCCCCAAGTATGCCTTCAAAATCTGATATTCTCTCTTCCATTTCCTTTTTGCTTCTTGAGTTCTTGATTTCAAGATTTATTTCAATTTGGCTTTTCTTCATAGATTATATCTCTTTATTGAATTTTAATTTCAAGTTTTGAATTGTTTTAGTTATTTCATTCAACTGTGGTTTCATGGTCTTTATTTAGTTTCTTAACCTCTTTGAGTTCCTTGAACATATTTATAATTTCTACCTTGAAATCATTGTCTTATGTATCATCTAGGTTGCCATTCTCAGGAAGCATGATGATAGGTGTGTTAATTTCAAGACAGTTCTGGGAAAGTTCCCAGCAGCACACAAGATCCTGGTAGAGCTGAGATGGTGATGGTATAGCACAGGGAACTGGTTTATATGGCAGCATGTAATTCATTGGCTGACCAATGATTTAATTAAAGAAATTGGTTCACCTATTCAGTAATGTTTCAGTGTAAAGGATATTTTCATCAATATTTTAAAATGTTCAAACCCATTTTTCTGATATTTCTAGAAGCATTGTTTTTTTTAATTATTTATTTATTTATGTGTATGAATGTACTGTCTGCATGTAGGTCTGTGCACCCGTGTCGTGCAATGCCGCGGAGGTCAGAAGAGGGTCTCGGATTCCCCTGTAACTGGAGTTTTCCTGGAATTGGAGTTACAGATGGTTCTCAGCCTCCATGTGGGTGCTGGGGATCGAACCTGGGTCCTCTGCTAGGCTATCTCTCTAGCCCTAGAAGCATTGTTAACTTAGTACTAAGTCATCTATAGGTTGTTGCTTATTAAACTGAAAAGAAAGGTGACATGTTCTGTCATTTACTTAAAAAGTGATTTCATTTCAGTCATTTGATTGATCACTACTTGAAAAGTACATTTGCTTCCCAGCTTTGGCTGACAATGAGGTGTAAGCAGCATTCCCCATCCTTCCTTTCCTTCTAACAGAAAGCAAAATGGAGGCCAGCAATAAACATTCTCTGCTCCTTATGTAAACTCAGCTCCAAAAAAATCACAAGGACCCCTAGAGTCCTGGGCAAGGCAGTCTCATTGCCTATATTTCACTCTAAATACAAGTCATGCCAGCTGCTCCATCACTGAACAGAAAGTGACCAATGAAGAGTGAACAGTACCCTCAGGAGTATCATTAGATTTTTTTAAGTATTTTATTTTTTATGTATGGGTGTATTGCCAGCCTAGTCTACACAGGGAGCTTCAGGCCATCTGGGACTAAAGGGAGACCCTGTCTCAAAACTAAAAGAGAGAGAGAGAGAGAGAGAGAGAGAGAGAGAGAGAGAGAGAGAACCATTGGCATTACTAAGTCAAAGGTGGATATGTTCTGTAGGCCTAGGACCATGTCACTCCAGCACAGGCTCCAGATGGCACACTGGGACCAGTCAATGGACTGGTCTCAACATCTTGCCTTAATCATATCAGTATGTCTATCTGGTGTTAGACTAGGATTTTCTCCAAGGTCTGTTGATCTCACATAGATGAGCTATGAACGTATAGGGAGTTTAATAGTCTAGGAGGCAGTGGAGAGGATTTTATGCATCAATTTAATTATGTTAAAGGATGCTCTGGTAGCTGATGAAATATTTCTAGGTGTGCCTGTGAAGGTGTTTCTAGAAGAGTTAGCATTTGAACCAGTACAATAAGAAAATATGTCTTCACCAATATCCATCCACCAATGTCATCCAGCCCTGGGAAACCCAGATGGAACAAAAAGCAGAAAGGTGAGGTCTCTTGTTCCGTCTTAAATCTGTCTCTCTTTTCCTTTCTTTTTCCTTTCTTTTTCCTTCCTTCCTTCCTTCCTTCCTTCCTTCCCTCCCTCCCTCCCTCCCTCCCTCCTTCCTTCCTTCCTTGCTTCCATGTTTTCTCTTTTGTTCCTCATTTTTCTTCTTTTTAAAATCATCCTTTTTTGCTGTTGTTTTTCTCCTATTCTTAGACATTAGCTCTCAGGCATTCGCGATCATTGAATTATAGGTCCAACTTTCCTGATTTTCCAACTTTCAGGTGGCAGGTTGTGAAGCTGCCAACCAATCCAATTCCCATAATAAATGTCTTCTTTATCATCTCTTTTATTTTCTATCTAGCTAATCTATCTCTCATTGTTTCTGAATTTCTGGAGAACTCATTGCTTCAGGGACAATCTTCAAATGACTAGGGAACAGAATTTGGTAAATAAGTTCCCTTGTTCTTCAGTGGACCATTCCTGAGGAACATTCTTCTTGGTTCCTTCAAGATCTGTGGAAGGACTGAGTCTCTGCATCCACAGCAGTAAAAGTCACCTCCCCTTGTCCTCTTGCCTATTTCTATATCACCCTGGTTCCTGGGACCCTCTCCTGAGTTTACTGCCATATCCAGGCCTTGTCTAGTCTTTGTTTGCTGAGGAATGTCACCTGAGATTCTTCTATGCTTGAATTTCAAGGCCCTAATTTTCATGTCTTGGCAACATGGTATTGGAGGTACCAGTTAGTCTGTAAAAACACTCAGAAAGCACAACATTGCTCAGCATTGATTAACATTAGCATTCTCAGAAAGCTACAACTCCTCTGTCTTCTATTTGGAGGAAAGGCGGTATTTGTGCTTTATCCCCCTAAGGCTCTCAGGAGTCCTTAGTAACAAAGCTGTAAGGCTCACCACGGATGAGAGAAAATAGCCAGAACTGTTTTGTTTCCCAGACAGAACCCAGGCAGAGGTCTGGTACAACTAGTAGCAACTGCATTTTTTCATGTACACCTGTCTGCGACCATAGTTCACACTAGCTCCCACAAGGCGTTAGCTCCACCACGTGCTACAGCCTGCCTTTTCTAAGTTATTGTCAGTCCTATTTATTCCAGTGTTGTCTTACTTTCATCTGTACAACATTAAATGGCTGTCTTTCCATCTTTATCAGGAAGAAACTTCCATATATTTTTAGATCCTGAACCTTGAAACTGCCCTGGCAGGACCCATGACTTACCATGATATTGTAAAGGTTGAAACCTCATTTTGTCTCGCACTTCTCCTGTTGGAGAAGCAAGACATAGGCCATCTCCAGCCTTCAAGTTAAGCATCCATCATCACCCCTTTCCTACTTCCTGAGAGGCAGCCCATGGCAGGTACCCAGGCATAGACTGATTGTTCAGATGGTTCTTTGTTCTTCATTCCTCTCCTCAGAGTGTCCTGATTCTTCAACTGGAAATGCCTGGACATTAAAAATAATGTCTCTGTTACTCAGTTCCTGGCACAGGCTATGCCAGACAAACACTATTAACATAGCATTTTTAAAATAATGAATATTGCACTTACTTCTGTAATTCTTTAAGGAACAATAGTCTGATATTTGATAATGTAATGCTTAAGGAAACTTTAGAAATCATAATTAGCTTAAATGACAACTATGTGTGTATAGTTTTAATGTTATTATTTGATTTAGAAAAATTCAATAAAACTTATTTAAAAATTTAAATGAATATTGCATCAGATAAAATGGAAGAGAACTCAAGGAAAAAAATTAAATGTGAGATTTACCTAAAAAAGTGAGCAATAGTTTGTTTTGGGCTCCAGGAACAGGCTTACATAACTGTAATATATTTCACAATAGGAGGCAAAAGTAATTTAAAAACACACAGACAATAAGTTCTATGATATGTAGAACCAACCTTATTCCAAAGTAGTGTTGAGCGTGCTTCAGGGCACCAAGCATAGTGGTATCTTCCATTGAATGGCGTTCCCTCCCTGTGTCTAGACAGCCCTAAATAAGAAAAATGATGGCATTGGATGGGAGGCCAATGGTCTAAGCAGATAGAAGAATATTAAATATGGATGTGAGAGTGGGGATTATTTACTTCCACTTCCTGACTCTACAGTTGTAGACATTGCAGTTAGAGACTTGTTTAGAGACTCAGCGATTTAGTAGTGAGTCTTCTGACCTGTAAGGTCATTGTCTTCTAACAAGCTGTGTGGGGAGTGAGGCTGTGAATTTTTCTCAGACGCAGACTTATGAGGAAGCCACTTGTTCTGGTTTGTCTTTCAATTGCTGTGACAAAACACTCTGACCAAAACCAGCTTGGGGAGTAAAGGGTTTATTTGGCTCACATCTCCTGGGTCATAGTTCACCACTGAGGGAGCCCAAGGTAGGAACTCAGGGCAGGAACCTGGAGGCAGGAGCTGAGGCACAGGCCATGGAGGAATGCTGCTTACTGGTTGCTCCCCTGGCCCATGCTCAACCTCCTTTCTTATACAATATACACAGAAACCTGCACAGGGGTGGCACCACTCACAGTGGGTTGCGCCCTCCCACGGCACTCAGTAATCAAGAAAATGCCCACAGATGTGTTCACAGGCCAGTCCAATGGAGACAATTCCCCAATTGAGGGTCCCTCAACTCAGGTGTGTCAGGCTGACACTAAAGCTATCCAGCACATAAAAAGAAAAAAAAAGCTATCCTGCACAATTGACCCCTTGTCAATTTGACACACAAAACACATCACTATTATACCACAACCTTTTCATTTCTTGTCATCAAGATATGATGTTAACATTAATATCACAACATAAGACAGTACAAACGTAAAAGCCATACAGTCCTGGGCTGGAGAGATGGCCTAGCAGTTAAGAGTGCTGACTGCTCTTGCAGAGGACCCGGGTTCGATCCCCAGCACCCACATGGCAGCTGAGAACCGTCTTTAACTCCAGTTCCAGGGAATCTGACACCTTCTTCTGACCTCTGTGGCATTGCATGACACGGGTGCACAAACCTACATGCAGACAGTACATTCATACACATAAAAAATAAATAAAAATTAAAAAAAGATTTAATTCCTTTAAAAAAGTCATACAGTCCTTAAAAATCAAAACACTTAAAAATTCACAGTCTCTTTTAAAATGCAGGCTCCTGTAAAATCCAAAAGAAGTACTGTCTTATTTCAAAGGGAAGAATCAGGCACACCTAAGTAAAACCTAAGTCCAGCAAAGTAGCTCAGGGCTGAACATCTGGGATTCACTCACGATCTTCTGGGCTCCAAAGGGTTTCGGCAGCTCCATTTCTCTGACTCTGTGTCCACCCCATCCACTGTGCACACAGCTCATCTCGCAGTTCCAGACATCTCCAAAAAGCTGGGGTCTCCACTGAAACTGAGGCTGCATCCTCATCAATTGGCTCTTTTGACCTCTCCTAGTAAAAAGCCTCAGCTTCTCTTCATGAACCCTACAATACTTCGGTCTTCACTACAACCAAGCTGAACTTTACCAATGGCCTTTCCTGGCCTCTCGCAGCCCTGAGCCTCAGCTGCTGTCTGTGACTCCCACACACTTTCAACACCAGAACCATATAGGAGACTCTTACACATTAACCAAGCCCTGCTTCAGGCCCCCGCCCCTGGACCACAGTCTCTGTGCACTGACCCTGAGGAAATTCTTCCCAGAAGATTTCACCACAGTGATGCTGGTCTCTTGTTACTACTGCTGATTTTTCAGCCCCAGCTAACCAGCATCAATTGTCCCACTAAAATATTTCGCTTCAGGTTCTGGTCTCTTCTTTTTTTCTTTTTTTTTTTGGTCTCACAATCTATTTTAATATATATTTATCATTATTAAACTTGTTCATACATCATTTCTCAGTCCAATTTAGACTCATTTCCCTTTCCATGCCTCCCACCCCACCCGAGTTCGTGCATTCTGCCACGTTTTGCATCTTTTTCTGAGTCTTTCCGATGTTTTTTCAAAGCAAAGGATTATTGTTTTGGGGAGAATGTCACTGTTTCAGTTGTGTTTTTTGTCCCAGTTCTTTTGTTTCTATTCCCTCCAACTCGTATTGCTTCAATGTGTGTGTGTGTGTGTGTGTGTGTGTGTGTGTCTCCTATACTAAAAATATGTCATCTGAAAACAATCTGTATGTTATTTCCAAATCATATTTCAGGTTTCACATTTTTCCCTTTCGAGTTTATATTACTCTAAAATATGCATACATACCCACTACCCATATACCAAAATTCCAAAGTCTGAAAATAAATGGTAGGTTAATTCTAGAACCTGTTAAGGGATTCACATTATAAGAGCATAGTTGCTTTCAGATAGTGAGGAACATAACATTAACATTACTCAGTTTGCCTTACAACTAAGTACTTGGTGCTAGCATCCACAGATGAGGGATACCATTCATCTTTTGTCTTTCTAGGACTGTGTTACTTCACTTAACATAGTATCTTCTAGTTCCATCCATTTACCTGCAAATTTCATGTCATCTTTCTTTACTGCTGCATAGAACTCCATTGTGTAGATGTACCACATTTTCTCTATCCACTTGTTGGTTGAGGGGCATTTGGTTTTGTTCCAGCTCTTCGCTATTGTGAAGAGAGCTGCAATAAACATGGGTGTACATGTATCTCTGGTCTTTTCTTAATCCCAGCTGATTCTTCAGTCCCAGATGAGCAGCACCCATTGATTCTCAATTCAAAAATATACAAACAGCCCTGATGGTCTCTGCTTCCCTTTGAAACTTCACAAACCAGGCTGCCATCATCTACAGCCCTTTCAGCATAACTGCTCCAAGTTCCACAGCAACAACTCTAAGCACTCAATGACTTTCCCAGTCCGAAATTCCAAATGCTTCCACAGTCCTCTCTAAAACACCAAGGTAAGGTCTGTCACAGCAATAGCCCACTCTGGTACCAATTTCTATTCTAGTTTGCTTCTCCATTGCTATGACAAGCCACTCTGACCAAAACCAACTTGGGGAGGAAAGGGTTTATTTAGCTTATATCTCCCAGGTCACAATTCATTACCAAGAGAGCC
Organism: Rhizomys pruinosus; assembly: GCA_009823505.1. Lineage (NCBI taxonomy): Eukaryota > Metazoa > Chordata > Mammalia > Rodentia > Spalacidae > Rhizomys > Rhizomys pruinosus. The sequence goes on along the minus strand of VZQC01003121.1, from coordinate 420,478 downwards.
CAAGGTGGGAACTCATAGCAGGAACCTGGAGGCAGGAGCTGAAGCACTGACCATTGAGGAATGCTGCTTACTGGCTTGGGGGGGGGCACGGGCGGGACGGGACGGGACGGGATGGGACACTCAGGAGATCTCAGATCTGTCCACTACAGGAGAATCCAAAACCACAGAAATAGCTCAAATGTTTGAGAAGGAATCCAGAGTTTTCCTTTTTAAAAGAAGTAATGACTATATAGAAGAATCGATCAAATAGAAGCATGAATTAAGGAAGTCTATCCAAGACCTTGACAAAATAGTCTCCAAAGTGAACAAAACAGTCAATAAATTAGAGGTGAAAGTCTAAAATATTGAGGCAAAATTCAGCAAGGAGACTGAAATGTCATAAAGGAACCAGATAGAAATAGTTGAAACTAAGGGGATGTTCAATCAAATAAAAAATGCAGCAGAGGGGCTGGAGAGATGGCCTAGCGGTTAAGAGCACCAACCGCTCTTACAGAGGACCTGGGTTCAATCCCCAGCACCCACATGGCGGCCGAGAACCGTCCAAAACTCCAATTCCAGGAGAACTCCAGTTCCAGGGGAATTCAACACTCTCTTCTGACCTCCGTGGCATTGCACGACACGGGTGCACAGACCTGCATGCAGACAGTACATTCATACACATACAGAAATAAATAAAAAATTTAAAAAATTAAAAAAAACAACCCCCCCCCCCAAAAAAAGATAGCTGGGCGTGGTGGTGCACGCCTTTAATCCTAGCACTTGGGAGGCAGAGGCAGGCGGATCTTTGTGAGTTCAAGGCCAGCCTGGTCTACAGAGTGAGTTCCAGGACAGCTGGGGCTACAGGGAGACCCTGTCTCGAAAAGACACACACACAAAAAAAAAAACGCAGCAGATACCATCATTAACAGACAAGACCATGCAGTATAACAAATTCCATGGATAGAGGACAAAGTTGCAACAACCATAAAGGGAGACATATAAAAGAAATAATTAAAGAAATTTCTAAGAAGTCTGGCATGCATTCAAGAGTGCACAGCTGAGAATTCATGGTGTAGCAGGAGCAGAGATCAAATCGATGGGGGTAGGCAGACTACTTGATAGAATTCCAGCAGAAAACTTCCCAAAGCTCGTAATAAAATTAGATATCCAAACACAAGCAGTGTCTAGAACGCCAAATAGACATGATCATAGAAGAAACTCCTTGTGAAATCATAGTCAAGATGCCAAAATTATAAAGAAATAATCCTAGAAACAGCAAGGCAAAATATCAAATTACACATAGAAGCAGAAATATCAGAATTATCTGAGACTTTACGTCAGCAACCATAAAAGCCAGAAGGGCATGGGATGAAATATTTCAAGCTTTGAAAGCAAATAACTATGGCCCAAGAATACTATCCCTTGCAAAATTATCTTTTTAAATTGATGGAGAAGTAGGGATATTTTAAGACAAACACAAATTAAGTCAATTCATGACAATCAAGCCAGGCCTAGAGAAAATTATTATTTTTTTGGTCTTTTTTGAGACAGGGTCTCCCTGTAGCCCCAGCTGTCTTGGAACTCACTCTGTAGATCAGGCTGGCCTTGAACTAACAAAGATCCACCTGCCTCTGCCTCCCAAGTGCTAGGATTAAAGGCATGCGCCACCATGCCTGGTGAGAAAATTGTTACACAATATTTTTACAGGGATGAAGAAGAAAGCCACCACCATTTGAATACATGAACATCTACACTCCTCGAAAAGAACTTATAAACAAACTAGACCTGGGAAAGAAATACCCATGTCAAACACTGCAACTCAGTAAACTCTTGAAACTAATACAGGACAAAGAAAAGAAATACAAATAATTCAGCAAAACAGAACATCACCAAACAAATAGGAAATAGCAACCTTCCTTTCTATCATAATCTTAAAGTGTAAACAGTCTCAACTCACTACTAAAAAGACATAGACTAATGGACTGTATTAAAAAAACAAGAACCAGCTATCTGTTGTCTCCAAGAAACACATCTAGTCAGTAAAAACCGAAAGCACTCAACATTAAAGTGTATAAAACAAACTACCAAGCAAATGGAAACTATAAACAAGTAGGTATAGCTATTCTTGTATCATATAAAGTAAACTTTATACCAAAACTAATTAGAAGAGATAAAAAAGGACACTATATATTAATAAAGGGGAAATTCATTAAGAAGATAGAACAAGGGGCTTCATGCTGGAGCAATGGAGGTCAGCCTAAAGTTTCAAGGAAAGAGTGGGATTTGAATAGGGGATAAGGCTCAAGCCTGAGGACAACTCCAGTTCCAGGGGAATCCGACACCCTCTTCTGACCTCCGCGGCATTGCACGACACGGGTGCACAAACTTGTATGCAGACAGTACATTCGTACACATACAGAAATAAATAAAATTAATTTAAAAAAAAATTAAAAAAAAAACAAAAAAACAAAAAACAAAAAACAAAAAAACAAACAAACAAAAAAAGAAGATAGAACAATTATGCACCAAATACTGGAGCTCCTAATTTTATTTTATTTTATTTATTTTTTTAGCTCCTAATTTTATAAAACAAATACTAAAAGGTATAAAAAATCATGTAGGTATTGACACAGTAATAGTGGGGGTCTGCAATACCCTACTCTCTTATTTAGATAGATCTTTAAAAGTAAATACAAGTAAGTAATCTTAGAGCTAAAATACACTATGGATCAACTTGACTTAACAGATATACAGAATATTCCACCCAGCAGATAGGGAAAAAGTTTCCCAGAAGCACATGGAACTGTTTCTAAACTCGATCATATCATAGGGTGCAGAGTAAGTCTTTAAAAATTGAAATAACTCTTTATATCAAACCACATTAGAATAAGTGAAGAAACTTACAATAAGAGGAACTACAGAAACTACAAAAATACTTGGAGACTAAGCAATACATTCTTGAATAAACAAGAGTCATCTAAGAAATAAGATGAAATTTAAAAATTCCTAGAGACAAATGATGATAAAGACTGAGATACAGCAAGGCAGTACTAAGAGGACTGTTTATAGCAATGAGCACTGACATTAAAAAACTGAAAGATGACTTGGCAGTTAAGAGTACTTGTTGCTCTTGCAGAAGATCCAGGTTCAGTTCTCAGTATCAACATGGCAGCTAACAACCATGTGCAACTCCAGTTCCAGAGAATCTGACATCCTTGTCTGGCTTATATGAGCATTCAATGCACATGATGCATTTACATACATGAGGTAAAACATTCATACACATAAAAATAAATAAAAAATTAATCTGTTATCAAATAAATAACCTAAAGATGCATTCAAGGCTCTTGAAAACCAGCGATCAGCCAATCCCAATTTCACAATGGCAAGAAATAAAGATTAGGATAAATATAAATTAAAAGAACAATACACAAAATTAACCAAAGAATTTTTCATTGAAAATATAAATTTGATTGGACAAACATTTAACCAATTTGACAAAAAAAGGAGATGAGAAATGAACCAAATCAGAAATCAAAAGTGTGTCATTATCCCAGACTCCAATGAAATATAAAACATTATTAGAGATTATTTTGGAAAATTCATCCTAAAAATCAGGAAAACCATGGGCATGGTGGCCTTTAATCCCAGCACTTAGGAGTCAGAAGCAAGCAGATCTTTGTGAGACTGAGGCCATCCAGATCTCCATAGTGAGTTCCAGGCCAGCTGTGGCTACAGGGAGAACCTGTCTTAAAAAAAAAAAAGCTAGAAAACTAGAAGAATTTCTAATTGCCTATCATCTACAGAAATTAAAAGCAGAAGAGATACAAATAACTTAAACAGACCCATTATAATCAATGAGATGGAAGCTATAATCAAAGTCTCTCCTCAAAGAAAATCCCATGACTGAGTGGATTCATCTTAACTTGTTCCACAAATTAGGAAGTAAAGGAACACTACCGAATTCATCCTATGAAGCCAGTATTCTTCTGATACCCAAACCTGCCAAAGATACAATAGTGAGAAAAGAAAACTATAGACCAATTTCTTTGAAGAACATAAATACAAAAATCCTGAACAAAATGCCTACAAACTGAATTCAGGAACATATTAAGATTATACATTTTGGCCAAGTGGTCTTCATCCCACAAAGGCAAAGTTGGATCAACATATATAAATCACTAATATAGTGCACCATATAAACATATTAAAGGACAGAAACCACATAATAATCTTGATGGATGCTAAAATGGCATTCAACAAAGTTCAATATGCCTTTGTGATAAAAGTCCTGGAGACATTAGGAATAGACAGAGCAGGCCTCAAAATAATAAAGGCTGTATACACCAAACCTAGAGCCAACACTACTTTGAATGGAGACATACTAAGAGCACTTCCTCTAAAATTGGGAATTTTAGATAAGGATGCCATCTCTTGCTTCTTATTTAATGTAGTGCTGAAAGTCTTTGATATAGCCATCAGACAAGAGAGAGGAATAAAAGGGATAAAATAGTAAAGGAAGAAGTCAAGCCATCCATGATTCTAAAACACCTTAATCTCATAAACACAGCACAGTTGCAGGATATAAAATCAACAGTAGCCTTAATCTAAATGGCAAAGACCTCTTCAAGGAAAACTCTAAGACACTGAAGCTGGGCGTGGTGGCACACAACTTTAATACTAACACTCGGGAAGAAGAGGCAGTCTCATCTCTGTGAGTTCAAAGTCAGCCTAGTCTACATGGTGAGTTCTAGGCCAGCTGGGACTACAGGGAGACTCAGTCTCCAAAACAAACAAACACAAACAAACAAACAAACAAGGAAAACTTCAAGACAGTGAAAAAAGAAAATCAAAGAATATCCGGATTTTCCATGATCCCCATTAGCAGAATTATTAGTATTGTGAAAAGGGCTATACTATTAAAATTAATCTAGGGCTGGGCGTGGTGGCGCACGCCTGTAATCCTAGCACTTGGGAGGCAGAGACAGGTGGATCTTTGTGAGTTCAAGCCCAGCCTGGTCTACAAGGTGAGTTCCAGGACAGCTGGGACTACAGGGAGACCCTGTCTCAAAAAGACAAAATAAATAAATAAATAAATAAAATACAATAAAATAAAATTAATCTATAGACTTAATGTAATAACTATCAAATTTCCAAGGATATATTTCACAGAACTAAAAAAAAATTCCAAGAATTCATATGAAACCACAAAAAAAACACACATGATTAGCCAAAGAAATCCTACGAAGTAAGAACAGAGTCCCAGAGCCGGAGGCACCACAATACGTGACCTCAAATTTTACTACAGAATTACAGTATCAAAGACAGGTAGGTCCTGACATAAAAACTGACAGGAGCTGGAAAGATGACTCAGCAGTTAAGAGCACTGACTGGTCTTGCAGAGGACCCAGGTTTGAACCTCAGCACCCACATGGCTGCTAACAATCATCCTTAAGTCCAGTTCTAGAGCATCCCATGCACTCTCCTGGCCTTCTCTGGTATTGCATGACAGGTGCACTTACACACATGCAGACAATATACTTATACATTAAAAACAGACATACATACATACAGACAGACAGACATGGCAATTGACTAGCATAGAGAATAGAGGACTCAGAAATAAAGTGACAAAGGTATGCTCCCCTAATTCTTGACAAAGGAAGCCAAAGTAATGGCAAAAGCCTTTCAATAAATGGTACTGGGAAAACTGGATTTCCATCTGCAGAAGAATGAAATTAGATGCACAACTTCACTTTGTATACAATCCAATTCAAAATGTATCAAAAATTTTAATTTGAAACCTGAAACCGTGTACACCTCTCTACCACCATGTGAGGGGTCATCCCATATAGTGTCCCTATTGCAGAGCTGCTCCTCCATGCCTTTACCATCCTCATACACTGTCCCCCATAAAACCATCACGTAAAATAAATCTTAATCTCTTGTATGGCTTCCATTAAGCATTTTGTCACAACAATGAGAAAGTAACAAATAAAGAAAACTGATCATTGTGTGAGAAACCTGACCATGCATTTCTAGAGCTGGGAGGAATGTGGAAGAATTTGGAGATGCAGACTAGAAAAGACTAGAAAAACCCCAGGATGCTATAAGCAGAGCCTGTCTGTTGATTCGGACAGAATCAGGAAGAACAGAATGCTGATATAGTTGTGGACAGTAGAGATGGTACTCATGAAGTTTCAGACAGGGATAAGGACTCAAAAACTAGGCTAGAGGTCATTTGAGTTATTTCCTGGCAAAAAGTCTTGCTGTGTTTTGTGTTTGTCCTGAAATTTTGAATGAGGCCAGATTCAAAAGTAATGAGGTCATTTATCTGGCAAGGAAATTTCAGGAGAGCATAACATTCAGGCTGTGATATGGTTATTTGCTGCTTTTTTGGCAGACTTATAGTGAAAGGGAGAAAAAAGTGGAGAAGAAAGACATAAAAAAAAAAAAAGATGCTGTTTGGGGGCTGGGGAGATGGCTTGCTTGATAAAGCCGTTGCCTTACAAGTCTGGTCCCCAGACCCCACACTTTAAAAGCTGGGTAAATGCTTATGGTCCCAGTGATGGCAAGATGGGAGGGAGAGATAGGTGGATTTCTCAACCTGTCTAGACTACTTGACAAAGTACCAGGTCAATCAAAGACCCATTCTCAAACAAAATGTGGAAGGAACCAGTGAAATGTCTTTTAGGGCCACGCACATGTTCACATGTGCACACTCTCCTGTACATACATGTGCCACACCTCCCCTTCCAACATACAAAATCTTCAGTTTGGCAAGGAAAGGTATATGAATACATAGAGAGTGTCATCAAAGTAAGTATATATGAAGAGGGGGCTGTTGACACAGAGATTAGAATCATGGAAGGGAAGCTGAGTATTGTACTTGGAGGATAATAGTGAAGGTGCATTGAGGTTGAAACGCCTCCCATCAAAGGATTCAGAGCATGAAGACAGAAATGCATTTCAAAGACTTTCCTTTAAAAAGAGAATGTCTAGGGGCTGGAGAGATGGCTCAGCGGTTAAGAGAGCTGACTGCTCTTGTAGAGGACTCGGATTCCATTCCCAGCACCCACATGGCGGCTAAGAACCATCTCTAAGCAGGGCAAGGTGGTGCAGGCATTTAATTCTAGCACTTGGGAGGCAAAGGCAGGTGGATCTCTATGAGTTCAAGGCCAGCCTGGTCTATAGAGTGAGCTCCAGGCCAGCTGGAGCTATAGGGAGACGCTGTCTCAAAAAAAGACAAAAAAAAAAAAAAATCACCTAGGAAAATGTTTTCCCAAGTTCAGTCTCATGGGGACTAGGAGGCTCCTAAAGGTTTGGTTCACAGGGCCAGCTACATCTGAAGCTAGCAGAAAACTTGGCCTTGTTCATATGGTGCTGACACAATGCAAGTTATTGGATCATAGGGGTTGCAGCAAAGTTCCAACTCCCAAAACAAAACAAAAGCCCTGTGGGGACACACAGTATCTAGTAGGTCATATGAAGGAGTTGTCCATGAAGCTGTGAAAGTGAACACTAGGTTACAGTGGAGAATCTGGATGTTGTACCAGGAATGTGGGACATCTACTGAGGAAAGCTCCTAGTACTGAGTGTAGCTAGCCAAAGACAGAGGCCAGGTCTGCTGCAAAGGTTGGGCCATGTGCATGCCCAACTCTGTTAGAGCTCAGATAATGACATTATGTGCCCTGTTCTACTTTATCTCTCTAGCTGTGATAAAACACTCTGACCAAAGAAACTTAGGGGAGGAAAGGTTTATTTCAGCTTATAGGTTACAGCCCATCATAAATGGAAGTCGGGACTGGAACTCAGGTAGGAAATTGAAGCAGAAACTACAGTGGACTGCTGTTGACTGGGTCACTTGCAGGCTCATACCTAGCAGGCTCTTACAAAACCCATGACCACCTACCCAGGAAGGTGCCACCCATGGTGGCTGTGTTCCCCTGCATCAGTCCGTTTGAAATCAAGACAGTCCTACAGACATGCCCACCCGCCAATCTCTCGATTGAGACTCTCTTTTCGGATGAGTCTAGGCTGTGTCAAAATGCCAATCAGAGCTAAGTAGAGCATGCCCAAGTGCTGGGCATGGAGCTAAAAGGGTTCATGTTTTCCCTGCTGCTTTCTGTTTTGCTTTGTTCTGCTCTTTACTGGCTGCAAATCCATCCCTTTTGGAATGGCAATGTTTACTAAGTGCTATTGTATATTCGAAGTATGTGATCTTCTTTTAAGTTTTAAATTAAATGTATACATGTGTGTCCATGTGGGGTATGCACAGATGAGTGCATGGGCTGTGGAGGCCAGAAGATGGCATCATATCCCATGTAGCTGAGTTACAAATAATTGTGAGTCACCCGAAATGAGTGTTGAGAGCCAAACTCAGGTCCGCTGCAAAAGCAATAAGCACTCTTAACTGCTGAGTCATCTTTCATCCTGTAACTTTCTTCCTGATGTTACAGTGGCCCATAGATAATAGTTTGCCTTGAGTTTCAGAATAGACTTTGAACTTTGGACTTTTGAATAGTGTTGGGGCTGTTCCAACTGTGAAGATTCCTATAGTTGGACTGCCTTGTTTCTGCATTTTGAGATTGTCATGATTTATGGTCAGGGATAGAATGTAATTTGAATGTGAAATGTCCCCAACAGGTTCATGTGTTTGAGCTTTTGGACCTCAGCTGGTAGTATTGTTTAGGGAGGGTGTATGTCCTTAAGGATTCGATGCTGGGTTGGCAGAAATGGCTTGTTAGAAGCTGGCCTCTGATTCTAGTCTTTGTACTATGTTTCTTGTCCACTGCAGTGTAAGGAATCCACAGCACATGTCTCCAGTGCCCTCCCCAACGCCATCCCTGGAAACCATGAGTTGAAATAAAAACGGCCTCCTTTAGTAGCCTTTGTCACAATGATAAGAAAACTAACTAATATACTGGGTAATTTCAAAGAGAAATGGATTCCTCAGAATTTGGGGACCTGGGAAATCCAACATCAAGGAATTGGCCTTGGGGGTGTTAGGAGCGGGCCCTTTGCTGCATATTCGAACAGTGGAAAAAAGATCCCACTTCAGTAAATCCTTTTTGTAGACCTCCAATCCATTCATGATGGAGGAGCCCTCTTCAAACACCTTCATGAGAGTCAGATAACCAATATCATTATCTTGGTGATTAGGATTCATCGTGAATTTTTGTGGAGACAACACACCACATTCAAAACATAGCCAGGACATGTTTGTTTCTACACTATGCTTAGTAATTGACACGTACAGCCATGGAACTTATAGGTACAATTGTGGGGCAACTGGTCATGAATTCCAAGGGGCATCACCAAGTCAACTACATTTATTACATTAGGATAGCTGAGTGACAAATGCTCAGTGTCACCACAACTATAAAATGCACATTATACAAAGCTGGATAGATGGCTGGCTTCCTAAGTCTGTGAAACACAATATGAGTGACCTTGAGATTTTTCTGAGGAACTCGACGTGAGCAGCTATGCCAAGAGGCAGTTCCTTAAGGCATCTTGGAGAGAGGCATATTTGAATTTGTGGGCTGCTAATGCATATAATTTTTGAACTGTTTTATGGCTGCAGAAATAGTTATAGCATGCATACTTCTCCAGGTGAACTCTACAGTACACCCATCTGTTCTGATGCACTCCAGTCTTCTTTTTGCTAATACCTTATTTCAGGTAAATATAGCAAAGACAATGATATATTGTAAAGAGAAACCAGTTCAGAATATTTCACAGTATTCCTTTGGGGTCCTGGCTCCACAGACACTGTAATTACTAGAAAGCAAAGATGTAAAGCTGTTGTACACATTGAAACATTTCTGCTGTTTCTGAGGCATTTATTCAATTCAGCCAAAGCAATCAACAAAACCAGTTGTTCATGGCTATATATTCCAAGTCATTTAATGACTAACTGAGCTTCTTCAGATTTAATTAACTAGAAGATGAACTGCCGTGATAACAAAAACCAGGGTGCCCAAATGGCTTAGAAGAGGCATGATTAGAGAAAATGCATTAGAGCTGATACTAATGTGTGGAATCCCATCTCCTATCAATTATTTTACACTTGAAAACAAAACTACTATTGAGTTTAGAGTGGTCACAATAACCAGGAACCTTGAGTACTATATTGTGGGCTTACTGATTCTTAGAATTATCTTGTTTTTTTTTTAATTTTTTTAAATTTATTTTTTTTTATGTGTATGAATGTACTGTCTACATGTAGGTTTATGCACCCCTGTCATGTAGGTTTATGCACCCCTGTCGTGCAATGCCTCGAGGTCAGAAGAGGGTGTCAGATTCCCCTGGAACTGGAGTTAAAGATGGTTCTCAGCCACCATGTGGGTGCTGGGGATCTAACCCTGTTGGGTCTTAGTCGGGTCCTGTCCTGGAATTGACTGGGCTGAGGAAGGGTAAGTGCGCTGCTCGCCCGTTCCCCAGCCTCCTCAGTTCCCGGAGACACTCAGATGCAGCAGGGAGTCCAGCCAAGCAGGTTCTCTCTTTATTGCAAGCAGGACAGTGACTTATATACAAAACAGCCACAAAAGGCATTTAGGCATGAAAGCAAATGACCAATGTTCTTGCAGCCCCTCTGACCCTCTCAGGCAGTTTGGTGTACACGGCTGACAATTGTAACTCGTGTTGCTTGTCCTTATCTTTCCCCAACCAGAGGTTTTGGCAAACAACCGGGGTCCCTCCTCCTCTACCTTCCCTCAGCGCCATCTTGACCTGGCTGGCCAGGTGGGCCCCATCATAACCCGGGTCCTCTGCAAGAGCAGTCAGCACTCTTAACTGCTAGGCTATCTCTCCAGCCCAGAATTATCTTGTTTAAACTGAGTTAACTGAGGAATGACTGTGTCTTTTTGTTTTGTTTTGTTTGGGATATCGTCTCCCTGTAGCCTCAGTTGGCCTAGAACTCATTATGTAGACCAGGTTAGCCTATTGCTCTCACAGAGATTTGCCTGCCTCTGCCTCCCAAGTGCTGGGAGTAAAGGTGGGAACCACCATGTCAGGCCCATGACTTCGTCTTTTGACCCTTGTGCCTGGGATCTATTTCAGCAGGGTGCCTCTGTGTATCCAGGACAGAACAGACCCTGTATGTGTTGCCCAAGATTTGAGTTTAATGACCAAATTTGCTTTGATTTGTGCTTCTCTAGAAAGACAAAGAGGAACCATGGCACTTGAGTCTGTAGCTTATTCTCCAGTGTGGCTTCTGGACCCAGCGGCATCCTCACGCACGCTTGTTGGAAATGCCTCAGGTCCTCGGGTCTTCTTCTAGACAGAGCCTGAAACTGTGGGCGGAGGGGTAGCAGTGTGCTCTACACCATCAGTCCAGGTGATTCCAGGCCTGCTAGGAGGAAGTCTGGCTAACACAATCCTCACGACATGGTCTTCAGAAAGCTATTCTGTAGCAATTAACAAATGTTATCCATTGAAGGGATTCTCTGTTTGAGTAAGTTTGGCAAATTCTGGGTTAGAAAAAGTAGAGTGAATACACCATGCTTCTTTGCAGGTCATTCCTCCTGACCTGTCAGTACAAACAGGTACCTGCCTAATAGATTCCGTGTCCTTTCTCCAGGTCGTTCCTCTTGACCTGTCAGTACAAACAGGTAACTGCCTAATAGATTCCCTGCCCTTTCTCCAGAAAGCCTAATTCTTCACTGTTCTCAGCCATAGAGAAAGACAGAGTCCTTCTCCAGATTCGAAGTCCATTTTTCTTCATTCCATACCAGAGCAACCGATAAGGGAAAGCCACTTAAAGTTTGAGCCACTTAAAGTTCACACTCTGCCTGCAGCAGCCAAGGGAAACAAAAGCAACTAGAATCAACTGTTTTGCCACCTGTAGTAGTTACTTCTCTGTTGCTATGATAAAAACCCCATGACTCAAAGTGATTTGGAAGAGTTTATTTTAGCTTACAGTTCCAGAGGGATGAGTCCATGATGGGGAGGGGGGAGGGCGGAGGCTGCATCGGAGGCCAGAGGCAGGTGTGATGGCAGGAGCTGAGATTACACCTTCAACCACACACAGGAAGTAGAAAGTGAACAGCAAGTTAGGTGAAGCTATAAACTCATCAACCCCACCCCCAGGGATATACTTCCTTCAGCAAAGCTACACCTCCTTAACCTCCCAGACAGTGTCACCAACTGAGGACTGATGTTCAAATGCCTGAATCTATGGGGACATTTCTCATTCAAGCAACCATAATGTGCAGGTATTGAATGAAAGAGCTTAAATTACTTTTTCACACACACACACACACACACACACACACACACACACACATATATATATATATACATATATATGTGTGAAATATATATATATATATATATATATATATATATATATTCCAATGCCCTTCGATTCAAGTTTCAGAGTCAGTTTAATGTCATGTCAAGGAGGAGGAGGACAGGCTGAAAAGGGATCATTTCAGCTTCTACTGAAGCAACACTTCATTTTTCCTTTGCCTTTGTTTTGATCAAGATATAGTCACACAGTGGTCACGAGGGCAGAAGCCGTACAAAACTTGATAGGATCTGGATGAGATCAAATGTGGAGGATGACTCAAGCATGACTTCAGATTTTAAGGCTCCTACGGAAATGCAGTAAATTACGCCAAGCTCTTGTTCCGACTTATGATGGGAGCACTTCAGTTTTGAAGAGAGAGGGCATTAATTGAAGAATTGCTGGCATGGCAAACAATAGATGACGTCTCATCCTTCTAGATCCTATGACTAGTGTATGTCATCCCAACCTTCCTCCTAGCTTCTCAGATTCAAATTCATGCATTGTTAAAAACTTATTAAAATGCATTGAATCAGGGCACTGCAGACAACAAAAATAGACAGTTTTTGATAGTGAGCCAAATAATTTTGGCTTTTTTCCCCATAGTGCATGTAAACAAACTGTCAGACACCCATGCATACGAATGGAAAATTATTCATAAAGGCGGAGGAAGGCTGAGATTCTGAGAAGTTATCACCACAGGGAATTAATTCACTGACACATGCTGTCTGTGGAGGGTTGGTCGTTCCCTTAGTGTCACGTCACATTAGCAAACATTTCATTCCATGTTGTCCACCACTAAATACACAAATCATGTGTAAATTACCATAATTAAAACCTGGGTCTTTCAAAGCAAAGATATTAAGCTTTCCCCATGTTCTTCTGCCTTTTTCCTCCATGAACAAGAAGGGAAGATGTCAGTTAATTGTCCTGTAAGTTTGGGGGTCAGATCCTAGGAAATGATCATCAATAAATCAAATCATGCCTATTAAATAAGGGGTATATAATACCAAAAAATCATTTGGGAGTTGAAACAACCTGAGTCCCAAGAGAATAAAAGAAAAAAATATAGCTGGATTTAAAATATATGTGTATCAGTCAGCTTCAGGTACCCTAACAACATACCCGTGATTACGTATAAAGAAGAAGCTTCGTTAGGCTCACAGTTTTAGAGGTTCCAGTGCAATATGGGAGCAAGGCATTGCTTTGAACCTTGGATGATGCAGCACATCACATCATGGAGGGAGCCGTGGAAGTAAAGACAAAGAGGCTAGAGGTTTGGGTTCAAAGACATACTCCCAAGGAACTAAGTCCCGTCCACAATGCCCCACTTCTTAAATGTTCCACGACCTCCCAATAGTGTCGCCAGGGGCCCTACCCTTTAACAAATGAACTTTGAGACTAAAAATTAATTAACATGCATTGACTCAGAGCACTTGCCTAAACCATAGTAATATATTGACAGTCTTACTTTGCTTGAATGAGTGGTTATGGTTGATGATCGACCCTTACATTAAATCAAAAAGTCAAAGTTTCAGCTATAACAGAGGCTGCCAGAATGTCCCCAAATATCCACCCCCCCCATTCCATAGCCATGAAATGTTTTTTGGTCTTTTTGTGACAGGGTCTCCTTATAGCCCCAGCTGTCCTGGAACTCGCTCTGTAGACCAGGCTGGCCTTGAACTCACAAAGATCTGCCTGCCTCTGCCTCCCGAGTGCTAGGATTAAAGGTGTGCACCACCACGTCTGGCTGGAATTTTTTAACCAGGTATATATAACCTCAAAATATGCCTGCATATCCCAGGCTTCCTTATAAACCAAGTTGCTAAGTTCTCTCTCTCTCTCTCTCTCTCTCCCCCCAGGGTCTCCCTCTAGCCTCACTTGGCCTAGATCTCTCATAGAGATCCACCTGATTCTCTGTCCCAAGTGCTGGGATCAAAGTCATGCCCCATGTCCAGTTAAATAGTTATTAGCTACTATGTGGGTGCTGGGAACTGAACCTAGGTCCTCTCCAAGAGCAGCCAGTGCTTTTACCACTGATCCATCTCTCCAGCACCGTGTTGCTAACTTCTGATTGCAGGGGCACATGCAGAAATGATGTCTTTCTGACAGCCTTCCTAAAGATGAGGGCATGCATCTCTCTTCCCTTCCTCTTTTCCACTGACTGAAAAGTGAATGAAGATGTCGATCCAGGTGAGACCCAGGACTATGGTACTGCCATGCACAACTCAGAAAAACCATCTCCTCTGTAGAGAGAAAGAAGATGAAGCACTGGTTCATGTGATAGGGAAGAGGAAGAAAGGCAGCATATAGAAAACAATGAAAACAAAGAATTTAAAGTCAAGGTTATGACTAAATATAAGTGGTTAAAATAAATGTGAGTGGGTGAAATTCCTCCACTAAATATGTTCACATTCATCAGGTGAGACAGTGAGTCAGATCTCATTCCCAACAATGAGCTGTTAGGAAATCTGGGGCATTAAGCTAAGAAATAGGAGAACTTCAGAGGAGCAACAATAGAGAATTTGGTATGGGTAGAATTTTCCCGGAAAATGAAGAACTTTATTTTCAAGAAATTCTGCATGCTTAATTCCAGGTAACTGTTAATAAACTAAGAAAATTGGTAAGCTTTTTAGCCTAAAAGCAAGATTGAGAGAAAGCCAGATTTCTTTCTCGAGTGACCCAGAGGGTCCTTGATGCTCAGGGAAGGGCGGGGGATTGATGAGATAGAAGTGACAATTGTCCATTCTACTAAAGAATATGTGTCATGTACAACCAAATGAGGTTAAGTGCTTGGAAACTGCATAAGTAGTACACAGTGTTTGCCTTCCCTTCCCATATAGTTAGTGAAAACCTATAAACCTAATTACCAAACAGGCTTCTCACCACTTGAGACACACAGAGTGGTAAAGGAGGAACTCTGGGGGCTGGAGAGATGACTTAGTTGTTAAGGGCATTTCCTGCTCTTGCAGAAGATGGGGGATCATTTCCCAGCACCTATATTGTGGCTAACAACCATCCATAACTCAGTCCCAGGGGAATCTATCACCCTCTTCTGACCTCCACCGGCATGGCACAACAGAGGTGCACTTACATATATGCAGGCAATAGACTCATATGCATAAAATAAAATAATAAATATTTTTAAAACAAATAGTGACAGTTGTGCATATCAGCCTAACTGTGGGTCACAAATATGGCCCTACATCACATCTGCATATATAAACGTGACCTCTCAAATCATGGGTCCATTTCTGCTACCATTAGCTGCATTTGAGATAAAAGGCAAAAACTAAGGGTCTCATGTTATTGTAAGTCAAATCAATTTTGCTAATAGCACAACCAAAATTTAGAGGTAGTATAAAAATTTTAGTCCAAGTTTTTAAAAGTCAATTTTGTGTTATTTAATTTCAACATTTAATTTATCATTATTTTGAAATCAGTTCTAACATTTTCTGGAACCCCGCACACACTTGAGTAATGTACTGACGAAAACTTGTAACATTAGAGAGTGGCAGCCCCCCATTTCTCCATACTGGTACTCTATTTGTTTGTTTGTTTATTTATTTGTTTTATTTTTATTTTGTGTGTATGAGTATTATGCCTGATTGTGTGTAAGCGCACTGTGTTGGGCAGTGCCCACAGAGGACAGAAGAGGGCATTGGATCCCCTGGACCTGGAGTTACAGATGGTTGTTAGTTGCCATGTGGGTGCTGGGATTCAAACCTGGATCTTCTGCAAGAATAGTCAGTGCTCTTATCTCTTGAGTTATTTCTCCAGCCCCCTGCACTGATATTCTTACAGATCTTTTTTAAGATCAGCTGTGTCATTTTTTCCTAAAAATAAGTAGAACATAAAATGGAAATCTGTCAGATGCTGCTTCTTCCTGAAGTACACTCACATGTCCTGAGAATCACTCGGAAGCAAGTGACCTGTCCCCAAACAGTGGCTGTCAGGGTACTCTAGGACATGATGTGGGCTGGTAGCTGGGGGATGATTTGGAACACATTGTCTTTGAGTGTCTCCAAATCATACTTTCAGGTAGTTGCTTCCTCAGGCCCACCCTTTCGACTCAGTGAGACTCAGCGTGTGTTGACGATTAGGGAGAGTTTGTAGAAGGCCTCACGGGGGAACTGGGACAGTCAGTTTGAAAGAGCCGGTCAGGAAAATTTAAGGTGCTTGTTAATGTTACTTAGTCCAGCCCAGAAGATGAGACAGGAAGACCCTATGAGGAGGGGTGAAGGAGAACTCATCGACAAACCCCTCTGACCTAATTCAAACCTAGTTTTCATTGGTCTAAATGGTATTTTTATGTCTGAAATGATGCCTTGTGGGGAAAAAAAATCAAGGCAACTAGGGCATGCCTAGACACACACGGGATTTTATAATAGTTCTGGTTCTAAGTAAAGGTTCTGTGTCTTGTTCACCCTTCTACCCTCCAACCTAATTCATATCTATTTCTCTCTCAGAAGAAAACCTTCCTTTAAAAGGAGCTTTCACTGGGAACGAATCCCTTTACATGATGTAAATGGCCTCTTTTAGGGTTTAATTTCACACAGCTGGACAAGCAAGGGGTGGGGTGATACAGGTTGCCACAGAAACTGCTGTTGATGCTGGGATTCTTTATGCTTGGCTCCTAAAAATAAGATGTGAAATGTACTGAGGGTGTGATTAGCACAGCACAGAAGGGAACTTCTAAAAGGGGAGCCAAGCCTCCTGCCCCCACAGGAACGGGGGCGTCTGCATAGCTGGAGGACAGGACAGGAATGAATCCCAGAGCAGACGCTAAACGGGGGTTCCTCCCTCACAAGGTGCAAGGAAAGACGAGTGGGGAAAAGGGCTTTTGAAGAAGAAAGCGCTCCTCAGCCCAGCATAATCCATACAGATTTCAAGGTTGTGATGTCCTGAAATCACCCAGGAAGTGGAGAACATTTCGAACCAATCTACAAGGAAAATGTAGAAATTTAGTAAGGAGATCAGATGGGATTACTGAAGTCCAGCGGCCAGTGCAGGACGCTGCCACACCTCTTGCCAGATCACCTCCGGCTCATTCTGGACACATTCGGAGACCGTCACCTCCTCACACAGCTAGACTTCTCCCTTCAAATATTGTTTGGTTAGAGTCTGACCTTTGGTGACTTTCACTCATTCTTCCTTGTTTGTCTCCTGTAATGAAGAACAGTCAACCATCACATTACCTTTTGATGGAATGTAGCTCTTAACACCAAAAATGGAGCAATTAGCCCAGGGGGCCATCATAGTTCAGAGACCTGACCAACTTGACAAGCCAGTCTCATAAAATCTTTCAGTGAAAAATGAAGCATTATTAAAACTTTATCAGCCTTGGGCTGACAAGATGGCTCAATGGGTTAAGGTGCTTGCCACCAAACCCATGGCCTGCATGTGACTCCCAGAACCCATGTGGAAGGAGAGACTTGATTCTTGGAACTTAACTTGTCCTCTGACCTCCACAATTGAACTACAGACACGGACACAGACACACATACACACACAGACACAGTCTTACACACACACACACACACACACACACACACACACTCATGCACACAAAAAAAATAAATACAAATATGTAATACAAAAACCTTAAAAATAACTTGCCAACTTCATGATTATATACAGAATATTCATGTGTGTTTCTGAAGGAGGCCAATGTGTGATTCAACATCTACTATGTGTCAGGTACATTTATTCAGCGTGAATAACTCTATCACTCCCATTTTTCAAAGGAAGCTCAGTTCTGAATGGCAGCATCCTCAAGGGTGTGGCCGCACAGTAGAGTGGCACAGGTGCAGACCAGAGTCAGAGGGGGTTGAGTTTGAATACCACTTCCTCCACTTGCTAAATCTGTGATCGTTGGTAAGTTATATAACCTCTTTGAACTTTGGGTTTCTCCTCTTAAAAACTGGGATAATAAAATGTCACGAGTGATTAGAAGTATAGAAAATTGTATGCTCAAAATGTCAAATGTGTGTGAGTGGGTGCTCAAGGAACCCAACTTCCGTTCCTCCCTTCCCTGGCAACCCTAGAGTTTTCCACTGCTATTGTACAGTTCTCAGTGAAAAGGCACCTTAGATCTGCATGCAGTCAAGCCTGGAAAAGCTGCTTGAACAGGTTTTTGGGGGTCAGTCTGAGAAAATAAATATTAAATGAGTAAGTTGCTTTATAAGCAGAATATTGTGACATACTAGGGGCTGCTGATGTGAAAGGATTGACTTCATCAGGAAGTTAGGACCATCTCACGGCCCATTAAAGTAGAATCAAAATAAATATGTACCTGAAGAAAAAGACCGAGACAGTTGCTAGATCTAAAATTCTCCACTGTGATTACTGTTTCTGTCCCTTTGCCTGTCTGCCTTTATCGTTCCTCACGGGCTCCTCCTGTCCCCACAGGGATGGGCTCCTGGTCCCTGTACTCAAAGCTCCTTGGTCCTTCTGCCCTCCTCTCCTTCCTACCCAGCTGGACTCCATAGAGAGCGTTTACGGTGAGACCTGGACTCGTTATGGTCTTCCCCAGAGGCTCCAACACTGCATAGACCTAGACAACACCTACTTCCTGTTCCTCTGATAGCTCAGAATGCAGCCTAGGATGGAAAGATATCCCCTTACTTGCAAGCAAACCTAATAAATATAAGTTATTAGGGATAATAAGATTGGTAGGGGACTCATTCTATCTATGTAAGTATGAAAGTTGTAAAATAATACATACAAATAACAGAAACCTATACCTCGAAATTCATATGTAGCTCTATAACAGAGAGCTATCTGAACAGCTGAGTGGGCTTAATCCATTTGGAAAACTCAGTCTCTTCATATGAAGAAGGGGAAGAGACTAATGGTAGCTAAAATATATTTAGTGCCTGCTTCAAGCCAGATACTATTTTAGCATGAATATTTAATTCTGTAATAACTGAAGTATTTAGGATGAAAATCATAATTTTGTCACAAGCTCTCCCATTGATATAAAGCCCTAAAAGATAGAAACACTGGCTGGGCCTGGTGGTACAGGCCTGTATTCTCAGCTCCTCCAGACACTAAGGCAGGAGGATTGAAAATTCAAGGTCAGCCTGGGCTACAGAGCCAACTGAAGATCACCCCAGTCAACTTAGCAAGACACATCTTGAAAATAAAATAAAAGTTAATGGGCTGGAGAGATGGCCTAGTGGTTAAGAGCACCGATGCTCTTGCAGAGGACCCGGGTTCAATCCTCAACACCCACATGGTGGCTAAGAACCATCTGTAACTCCAATTCCAGGAGAACTCCAGTTTCAGGGGAATCCAAGACCCTCTTCTGACCTCCGTGGCATTGTACTACACGGGTGCACAAACTTGCATGCAGACAGTACATTCATATACATACAAAAATAAATAAAAATTTTAAAAATTAATTAATTAATTAAAAAAAGAAAATAAAATAAAAGTTAAATAGGAAAGGGAGATAGCGGTAGCAGTGATAGCACTTGCCTGGTATGCATAAGGTCCTGCATTAAGTCCCCAGTACTGTTAGATAGATAGATAGGTAGATGATAGATGATAGGTAAGTAGATAGATAATAGATAGGTAGATAGAAAGATAGATGATTGATAGATAGACGATAGATAGGTAGGTAGATAGATAGACAGGTAGATAGATAATATAGACATTGATTTCTCCCTTAAACTTTCCAATAATGGTAGATGGTTTATGCTCCACAGAGTAATCTATGAATACAGAATAGCCTCAGTATTCAGCTTTATCACCACCACTCATTGCCCATTTTCCAATAATTAGGAGGAAAAGAAGAAAGAGTATAAGGCCAGGATGAAGATTTTCTTTTGAACCAAGAACAGCTGAAGTTGTGTGCATTGCTTCTATTCCCATTCCATGCAGTAACAGTCCCATTGTTGCATCATTAGCTCTGAGAGAGGTTGAAAAGATAATTGCTAGTTGAATAGCTATGGGCCCAGAAGAAAAGATTGGCTAGGGAGAGGCACTCAGGGTTCTTGATCTCAGAACCCTGTGGGATGATTCTTTTTAATACCCACTCTGCCAATGACCCAGAGACACAGATTAAAAGGAGATACAGAGAGGCTAAGAAACTTTTCCAAGGAAAACCAGTTCATGTCCGGCATGTCAATAGGCACCTGTAATTCCAGCGCTCAAGAAGCTGAGGCAGGAAGATCACAAATTTGAGGCCAACCTGGGTTACAGTAGGAGCCTGCTTCAACAAAACAACATCTAAAACACAGTCCACAAAGATCTGGCCTAGAAAGTGCCTCAAAAAGTACTCTTACCTACAACAGTCTTCTCCCATTATGTATCTTTTATTTTCTCCATCATAATGTAAGTTCATTGAGGACACAGTCTCTACATAACTTTGCACAAAAAGGGTGTGCTCTTAGTTGCAAGTAGTTGAAGTTCACTCTAACTAGGTTAAACAGAAAATAAGTGTGTCAAAGGATACTGGTAGCCCAGGACTCTCCAGGAAGGGCAGAGAGTCCTGTTTGAAAGCCAAAAAGCCAGGAACCATGTGCAAATCTTACCCCAGGAGGACGCCTGAGGAGCCAACTGAAGACAACAGATGGAGTCACAATGTGGCTGCCCCAGAAAAACCTCTGAAGACTCCTGCAGTTACTTTTCTGGAGCAGTTTTTAGGGAATGATTTAAGGACACAGGCAGAGGTAGCCTGGCTCATTGAGCAGGGAGACATAATTAGCAACTTCAGTCATGGCAGCCCCCCTTTTAAAAATATATTTTATTAATGTTTTTCATATTTCATACATCATTTTTCAGTTCAGTTTAGACACATTCCCCTTTCCATGCCCCATGCCACCCCCATTCCTGCCATACATGTCTTGCATCTTTCTCTGTCTTTTTTCACATTTTCCCCTTAATTGTATATTACTTCAAAATATCCATACATATCCTCCACCCATATACCAATATTACAAAATCTGAACATAAGTGGTAGGTTAATTCTCAAGCCCACTAAGAGATTCACCTTTTAACCATACTGCTGCTTTCATATAAAAAAGAAATATAACAAAGACAATGCTCAGTTTGCCTTGCAACTAGGGATTTTGTGTTAGCATCCACAAATGAGGGACACCATATCTTATTTGTTTTTCTGGGACTGTGTTACTTCACTTAGCATAAATGTCTTCTAGTTCCATCCATTTACCTGCAAAGTTCATGATGTCATCTTTCTTTACTGCTGCATAGAACTCCATTGTGTAGATGTACCACATTTTCTGTATCCACTCATTGGTTGAAGGACATTCGGGTTGCTTCCAGCTTTTTGCTATTGTGAAGAGACCTGCAATAAACATAGATGTGCGTGTGTCTTTGTGACAAAATGAGTCTTATGGGTGTATACCCAGGAGTGGTATGACTGGGTCAAGTGGTAGGCTCATTTTCAGTCTTTTAAGAGTTCTCCACACTGCTTTCCATAGGGGTTGCACGAGTTTGCATTCCCACCAGCAGTGGATGAGTGTTCCCCTTTCCCCACAACCTCTCTAGCATTTGCTGCCATTTGTTTTCCTAATCTTGGCCATTCTTACCTGGGTAAGGTGAAATCTTAAGCTGATTTTAATTTGCATCTCCTTATTATTAGTGATATTGAACACTTTCTGAGATGTTTCTCAGCCATCTTCCCTTCTTCATTTGTGACTTCTCTATTCAGCTCTTTACTCCATCTTTTGATAGCATCATTTTTTTTCTTGATCCTTTGGCTTTTTTTCTTTTATTACTTCTTTATTTTTTTCATTTTTTAACAATAAGTAATAATTTATGAGTACAAGCATCCTTATACTCATATAAAACCAATTTGCAAGCAGTTGTTCCCAAACCCAAACAGCCCAAGGGTCCCACCATCCAGCTGGCGGGGGGGGCTTGTATGTACAATCAAGTTGATAAAATATGTGTCCAGTCTATATTGCTGTAGTTTCACCATTCACCCCAATCGCAGCCCTTACATTCTACCATGCCCCCTCTTCCGCAGATTGTTCCCTAGGCTTAGAAAAGGGGCACAGGTGGACGAGAAGCAAAACAGTCCACTTTCTCTGGAGATGTCATTTTGGACTCTGGTCAATTCTAGGCTGTTTCCTTTCATGGGCTGACATTTTGTCCAGGAAATAACCTTTCAAATCCTACAATGAAGCATAAGCAATAGATAATATAGGTATTTTTAAACATACTAATTTTATGGTAGGTTTACTTTGGTATAGACACCGCTGTTTGGATGGTATGTTAAATCATGAATTTTTTTCTGTAAATATGATAGGAGGTCTTACTGTGCTGTTATAACATGCTCCTACCCACTAGAGGTTGTAAGCTTGTGGCATCAGCCATGGTTATTCCTCCAAGGAGAGAGGCTACTAGCCAATTAGATTTGGGATTAATACAACAAATGGCTGCCACTGCTGCACAGTATTTTCCAGGCAGGTGAGGTGTAGCTGGCAGGTGAGGTGTAGCTGGTTGAGGGGAGTCTTGTTTGACTCAAGGAGACCTATATTTGCTTTAATTGGTTTAGT
>VZQC01003121.1:343445-379443 GCA_009823505.1 Rhizomys pruinosus | reverse complement strand
TTTTTTTTTGGTCTTTTCAAGATAGGGTCTCCCTGTAGCCCCAGCTATCCTGGAACTCACTCTGTAGACCAGGCTGGCCTTGAACTCACAAAGATCCACCTGCCTCTGCCTCCCAAGTGCTAGGATTGAAGGCGTGCACCACCACCCCCGGCTTAGCTACTGTTTTTTGTAGATTAATTTGGTAACCTGCCATTTTACTGAAAGTGTTAATCATTTCTTGGAGCTTTCTGGTGGAATTCTTGGCATTTCTTAGGTATAATATCATATCATGTGCAAAAAGGGATAATTTGACTGCTTCTTTTCCATTAGTACTCTTTTAGTTTCCTTCTCTTGTCTTATTGCTCTAGCAAATTTCAAGCACTATATTAAGAAGGAGTGGAGCCAGCCTTGTCTGGTTCCTGATTTTAAGGGGAATGTTTCCATATTTTCTCTGTTTAGCATCATATTGCCTTTGGGTCTGTTCTGTGTAGCTTTAATTATGCTAAGGTATGTTCTCTCCAGTGCAATTCCTCTAGGACTTTTAACATAAATGAATATTGAATGGCCTTTTCTATTGAGATGATTTTTATCTTTGAGTCCATTTATGTGCTTTATTACATTTATTGACTTACATATATTGGACCATCTTTGCATCTCTGGAATAAAGCCAACTTGAACATGGTGAATGATCTTTTTGATGTGTATTTTTTGATGTGATGTGTATTTTTTGATGTGGTATTTTATTGAGAATTTTTGAATATATATTCATTAAGGATATGGGTCTATTACATTTGTGGTTATATTTTTACCTGGTTTTGGTATTAGAGTGATGCTGGCTTCATAGAAGGAGTTTTGGGAGTTCTCCCTCTTTTTACATCTTTTTTTAATAAGTAATATTGGTTGTAGATCTTCTTTAAATATCTGCCAGGCATGGTGGTACATGTCTTTAATTCCAGCACTTGAGAGGCAGAGGCAGGCGAATCTCTGTGTGTTCAAGCCCAACCTGTTCTACATCTACAAAGTGAGTTCAGGCCAGCTGCGATTGCAGGGAGACCCTGTCTGGTAGAATTCTGCTAATCCATCTGGACCTGCGCTGTTTGTAGTTGGGAGGTTTTGTATTACTATTTCAATTTCCTTATAAACGTTATGGGTCTATTTAAGCTGTTGATGCCTTCTTGGTTGGTTATGTCCATGATTTTAGATATAAATCCATTTCATTTAGGTGTTCAAATTTAGTATAGTTTGGTTTTTTGTTTTTTTGTTTTGTTTTGTTTTGTTTTGTTTTGGTCTTTTTGAGACAGGATCTTCCAGTAGCCCCAGCTGCCCTGGAACTCGCTATGTAAACCAGGCTGGCCTTGAACTCACAGA
The DNA here is from genome assembly GCA_009823505.1 of Rhizomys pruinosus. NCBI lineage: Eukaryota > Metazoa > Chordata > Mammalia > Rodentia > Spalacidae > Rhizomys > Rhizomys pruinosus. Next base: position 378,096 of record VZQC01003121.1, on the reverse strand, counting down.
GATCTGCCTGTCCTTGCCTCCCAAGTGCTGGGATTACAAGCATGCACCTCCATGCCTGGCAAGTATAGGTTTTTAAAGTATTCCTGTATAATGTTCTGGATCTTTTTGCTGTCTGTTATGTTTCCCCTTTCATCTTCAATTTTGTTGATTTGTAGTTGCTCTTTTTTTTTCTTTTGGTTAATGGTGCTAAGGGCCTATCTTGATTATCTTTTCAAAGAACAAGTTCTTGGATTCATTAATTCTTTGTATTTTTCTTGTTTGTTTCTATTTCATTAATTTCTGCTCTGATTTTTTTATTTCTTCATGTCTGCTGGGTGTGGGTTTCATTCATCATTGCCTTTCAATAGACTTGAGTTTCGGATCTGGAGAGATGGCTCAGCTGTTAAGAGCACCTACTGCTCTTGCAGAGGACCTGGGTTCAATTCCCAGCACCCACATGGCAGCTAAGAACCATCTTTAACTCCAGTTCCAGGGGAATCTGACACCCTCTTCTGACCTCTGAGGCATTGCATGACACGGGTGTATGAACCTACATGCAGACAGTACACTCATACACATAAAAAATAATAAATAATAAAGTCTTGAGTTGCAATGTTAAGTCATTTATTTGTGCTCTTTCTGATTTTTTTTTTTTTTGTCTTTTTGACACAGGGTCTCTCTATAGCCCCAGCTGGCCTGGAACTCACTCTGTAGACCAGGCTGGCCTTGAACTCAGAGATCCACCTGCTTCTGCCTCTCGAATGCTAGGATTAAAGGCATGCGCCACCACATCTGGCTTAAAGACGGTTCTTAGCTGCTATGTGGGTGCTGGGAATCAAACCTGGGTCCTCTGCAAGAGCAGTCGGCACTCTCAACCGCTAACCCATCTCTCCAGCCCCTCTGTCTGATTTTTTTGATGTAGACACTTAGAGCTATGAACTTCCTTTTCAGGACTGCTTTCAACGTGTCCCAGAGGGTTTTTTTGTGTTGTATTGTACTTTTTGTTTAATTCTAGGAATACTTTTATTTCTTTCCTGATTCCTCTTTTGACCTATCCATTGTTCAGGAGTGTGTTGTTTAATTTCCATGAGACTGTGTAGTTACTAGGGCTTCTCCCAGTGTTGATTTTAAGCTTTATTGTAGTGTAGTCTGATAGAATGCATGGAATTATTTCATTTATTTTGTATTTGTTGAGTTTTGTTTTGTGCCCCAGTTTGTGATCAACTTTGGAGAAAGTTCCATGGCTGCTGAATAGAAAGTATATTATTTTTTCCCTTTTAAATTATTTTTTAATTTATTTTACATGTATTATTTTTAATTTATTATTTTACATGTATTTTACTGTCTCCATGTAGGTAGGTGCACCTGTGTCATGCAATGCTGTGGAGGTTTGAAGAGAGTGTCAGATTCCCCTGGAACTGGAGTTAAAGATGGTTCTTAGCTGCCATGTGAGTGCTGGGAATCGAACCTTGGTCCTCTGCAAGAGCAGTCAGTGCTCTTAAACACTGAGCCATCTCTCTAGCCCCAAAAGTATATTATTTGGTGCTTGAGTGGAATATCTGGTATTATATTTATTTGATGTATGGTACTGTTTAATTCAGAAGTCTTTTTGTTTATTCCTGTTCCAGTTGACCTGTCTAATGGAGATAGTGGGGTATCGAAGTTTCCTAATAGTAGTGAGTTGGGATTAATCTGGGTCTTAAAATCCTATAGTATTGTATTTATGAAGTTGGGTGAACCAGAGTTTGGTGTATATATGCTCATGAGTGTAATATCTTCTTGGTTGTTAATTGTTTCTTTGATAAGAATGAAGTGACCCTCTTTATCTCTTCTGAGATAAAGTAAACAAACCAAACTACTTTAGTTTGAAGTCTATTTTGTCAGATATTAGAATTGCAACTCCTGCCTGCTCCTTAGTGCCAATTGCTTGGAATATCTCTTCCATCCTTTTACCTTAAGATAGTGCCTGTCCTTGAAGGTGAGATGGGTTTCTTGCACACACAGAAAAAGATTGGTTTTGTTTTTTAATCTATTCAACTAACCTCTGACTTTGGACTGGTGAGTTTAGTCCATTGATATTGGAAGATATGTATTGGTTCTCATCACTTTAATTTCTGCTTGCATTCCTGGTCTAACTTTGTGTTTCCACATTTATATCTTCATTTAGTTTCTTACTATTGCCCTTTGGGTATATTGCTTTACATTGCTTCAAATGTTCTCTGAAGGGTTGGTTTTCTGGACATGAATTCTTTTTTTTTTTTTTTTGGTCTTTTTGCAGGGTCTCCCTGTAGCCCCAGCTGTCCTGGAACTCACTCCGTAGACCAGGCTGGCCTTGAACTCACAAAGATCTGCCTGCCTCTGCCTCCCAAGTGCTAGGATTAAAGGCGTGCGCCACCACACCTGGTTGGACATGAATTCTTTTAACCTATTCATGTTGTGGAAGGTTCATCTTTCCCCTTCAATTATAAGTCATTTTTGCTGGGTAAAGTATTATGGGTTGGCATCTATGGTTATTTAGAACCAGGAATACTTTGGTCTAAGCTCTTCTGGCTTCCATAGTTTGCATTGAAAAGTCAGCTGTAATTATGATGGGTTTCCTTTATATCTATGTGTTATTGTTTTTTTCTTTGCAGTTCAGTATCTGTCTTTGTTTTTAACAATTTAGTGTTTTTTTACTATAATATGGTGTGGGGAGTTTCTTTGTCTTCTGGTCTGTCTATGTTGGTGTTCTAATGTTTTTCCTGTATGTGTTCTATGGGCAGTATGATTTCCCTTAATTTGGGGAAATGTTCCTGTAAATCCTCGATTGAGGATCTGGGCAATAAAAACTCTCATTTTCTGAGATTCTCCTCCTTTCTGCGCTAGGTGCCTATGATGGGTAAATGTTGGTCTTTCATGGTATCTAACATTCTTGCATATGTCTATTCTTAGGTTAAAAAAATTTCATATCTTTGCTTGAGGGGTTCAATTCTTCTCAGCGTTATCATCCCAGTCTGAGATTCGTTTTTCCATTTCATTCATTGTTTATTGGTGAGAGCTTTCTTTCTCCTCTGTGGTTTCATCAATTTGAGCTTCTGTTTGAACTGTTCTTCATTGTCAGTCTGGAGGTTTTCTTTCATTTTCGTATTTCTAGTAATTCATCAGAAGTTTATCCATTATTTTCTTTTTAGTTCTCTCTGGATTTGTTTTCCATGTTCTTTTTTTTTTTTTTTTTTTTCTTTTCGAGGATTCTCCCTGGTAGCCCCAGCTGTCTGGAACTCACTCTGTAGACCAGGCTGGCCTTGAACCATAAAGGATCGTGCCTGGCCTCTGCATCCCAAATGCTAGGATTTAAAGGCGTGCACACCACCACGCCTGGCATTTTTGTTTTTATGCTATTCTTCGTCTATTTAGTTTTTTTTTTTTTTTTTAATTTTTGTCCTTTTAAAATTCTGTGTCCTGGGTTATTTCTAGGCATTCTCATTTTCGCTGCAATCAAACCCTTTTTTTTTTTTTTTTTTTTTTTTTTGGTCGTTTCAAGACAAGGTCTCCTGTAGCCCAGCTGTCCTGGATCTCACTCTGTAGACCAGGCTGGCCTTGAACTCACACAAGACCTGCCCTGCTCTGCCCCCAAGTGACTAGGATTAAAAGGGCCAAAGGCAACCACCAGAATGTCCCCCGGCTGTTCCAATAACTCTTTTTAAATAGGAATGTTTGGGGGTACATAATTATTTGGTTTTCTATTTGGTTCTATTTTAGTTTTCTTCTTTTTCTTTCTTGTTTTTTTTTTTTTTTTTTTTTTTTTTTGGTTGTTTTATGTTGTTGAGACAGGATCTCCCTGTAGCCCCAGCTGGCCTGGAACACACTATGTAGACCAGGCCTTGAACTCACAGAGATCTGCCTGCCTCTGACTCCTTTGTGCTGGGACCAAAAGGGTAGTTCAGAGATCTGGAGTGCCAAGAGCAGAAATGGGCCTGTGCCCAAGGCTAGAAGGAGAACGGGATGTGATTGGGGAAACCTGAGTTGTTCAGTTAATGTAGGGGAGTCAAGATTCAACGGGTGTGATTAGATTTACTGGGAAAGAAGGTAGTGTCAGGGAACCAAGGCAGGATGGGAGTCGGGAGAGTCAGGACAGAAGGCTGATCTCAGGAGTCTAAAGGGAAGATGGGGGGTGGAGGAGGAGACTACCTGTGAAGGGTCTAACCAGCCAGACTGGAAAACTGACCTGGTGTAAGTACCAGGGCTCAGGACTCAAAGGGCCATTTGGACTAGGAGGGTGGTCCAGAGGTCTGGGTGCTGAGAGAAAAGCTGGCATGTGCCCAAGGTGGAGGGGAAGCGGGGTGGGCCATGAATGCTATTGTAACTGCTGAGCACAAGGCTCGTTTGATGAGCGGTGCTGCTGGGAAAGGAAGGGGTGTTTGTAACTGCTGAGTACAAGGCTTGTTTGGTGAGAGAGGCTGCCTGGAAAGGAAGGGGCAAGGGCTGAGCACTGGGACCTGGGACGAGAGGACCTGGCAGCAGCAACTTTCAAACTTGGTAACATTTTAGAATTATATGAGGACTTAAAAAATGTCCCCAGTGCGAATATACAACCTGGCCCCCACTAACAACATTATCAGAAAAGTCAGGAGGTGGAAGAAGGGGTCATTGGGACCAGATACAGAAGTTTTTTAAACTCCCAGGTAAGTTTATTGTGCTAACAAAGCTATCTTCTGCTGTCTCTCTCCTTTCCCTTTGGCATCGCAACTTCCCAAAATGAACCAGGTAGCATTTGTTACTGTGTCTGGGAAGCAGAGGCTAAGAAGAACTTCAGGGCAGCTGCCCAGATTCCTCCCGACATAAGATGATGGGCATTAGGCTGCCTGTTGCCTGAATGTGTTTAGGTCCGAGTCATTCAGTGACATCATGTGAAAGCTAAAATGGTCAAATTATAGCATCATCTCAATGCTCCCTCCCTCACCAACCTGCCTCCTTACCAAATACAAAGGATCGTAGTTTTTAAAACTCTCCTTAATGATAGTTATATACTGAAATGTTGTTGAAGAAGCCTGTTCAAAACATCAACAATATACTTAAATGTATAATAAGCACATTATGCATTTAACCTGGGGTTAGACAGAGACTTGTCATTCTGGGACATGCTTCGTTGTCGTCAGTGAGAGGCTTCCAGGAGCCCATGCGGACACTGTCCAGCAGCCTCATCCACTCTGGGCTGTTGTCAAGCCCACATTTGAATAATTTGGGCTTGGCAATGACCATGAATTTTGTCTAGGTCATGCTCTTGCTAGCTTGTTCTTGGAGTGGCTATAATTTAGTGTCTCTCCCCAAAGAAGGGGAGCAGTGTTTCTTGGTTTGTCAGTGAGTGGTGTCAGAAGAAGGGGGGGGGGATTCCTGAATCCAGCTGTGAGCCCTCTTCTTCTTTTATCTTCTTGAAAACTTCTATTTTCTTTCTTTTTTGTAAATTTTTTTATTGAATTTTTACATATTTCATATAGAAGACCTTAATCATCTTTGTACCCCTTCCCCTTTGGCACCTTCCATAGCCCCTCCACACTGGAATTCATACATTCTGTCACTTGAGTTAAGGCCTCTCACATCAATTTAGTGTCCCAAGACATTCCCTCAATGCAAGTTTATCTACTGAGGTCTAGTCAGCCTATCTAGAGTCCTTCCTCCTTTTAAGAAGATGAGCTCTTTTTTTTTTTACTTTCACTTTTGTAATTGGCTTGCTTGTTCCATGCTACTACTTGATTGGTATTATTTTTTATATTAATTCTGATTAGCTATTGTACTTATAAATGAAGTGTAACCAATTTCTCGGGGCCTCACTCCTTCTGAGCTGAGTGGGGCCCAGCTATAAGTAATAAACCATCCTTTAAATTCCAAAAAAAAAAGAAGATCAGCTCTTCCTCACCCAACAGTAATCAGCTGCCAATAATTCTTCGACTGAGATTGGGGCTTGCTGCCCATTTCCACAGTTCTGTTCTGAGTTTTTGTCTGCTTGAGTTTGCATGGGTCTTGTGCAGGCTGACACCTCCACTGTAGGTTCATCTGAGCAAGGTCCCCTGTAGGGCTCATTTCCATATGATCAGCACCTTCTCCCTGGCTCTTACACTCTTTCCACCCCCTCTTCTGCAATGGTCCCTGAGCCCTGGACAGGTGGAGTTCAATATAGGAATCCTGTCCAAGGACCCACACTCTGCAGATTCTTATTCTCTGGCCATTTGTGTTCCTGGTTCACTGTTGCATGAGGAGGCTTCATTTATGAGGCTTGAGAGATGGATTAGTGTTCTCTTTACCCCTTGTTCTATGTTTTGTGAGTCTTGGGTGTAGATGTTGCATTGTAGATGTACTGCTTAAGCTTGGGCAATTCACAATCCCTGTGTATGACTAGGTGTGGAACTCTGTAATAATCTCCATTTGTTGTAAAACAAGCTTCTTTGATGAGTGGTGACTGGGATACTTGTCTGTAAATGTAAGGATATTTTATACATAGTAAGAAATTACATTTGTCTATGGATGTGGCAGCCTTGTGTTTTTTTCCTAAGATCTCTGACCTCTCTGGTCATGTGGAAAACTTCCTTTTTCTAGGTAAATGCCTGACTGTGCCTGCCATAAACAGGATGTGTAGATCATGGAATGAACACTGGCAGTGATTCTCCAATAATCAGGTGGCTTTTTATGCCACTGTGTACTGATCATGTACTGTGTGCTAGGTTGCTTACCTACTGTGTGCTAGGTGCTGTGCTGTGGGGCCAGATAAATCCATTATGGCTGAGTATAAGAGAGCTAGCTTCTCTCCCCGATAACCTAGAAGGTTGGTTTCACCCCCAAAACCCAGAAGACCAGCAGGAGATGGAAGCTGCTCCCACTCCCCATACTGGACATCAGGCACCTGCAGCCCAACCCCCAGGAGAGTGTAGCTTGAAGAGTAGCATTCCCAAGCTTATCCCTCCTGCCCTGTCCTCTGGAGACAAATGGTGCAAGCCATAAGGTTATCTTGGCAAGCTATGGTTTTCCTGCCATAAAAACTTAGCTGTTGCAGAACGCACGCACATAGGCTTCTCCTCTGCCCCACCCACCTTCTGGTCAAAGAGTCCAACAAAACTATATAAGTGCTTAAAACCTCTGCAATAAATGAGTTTTGCTTGCTGACGCAACTCCCAGATCTTAGGATCTGTTCGGGTTCATTTGCCATTCTGGGGACTGTCCTCTGTTCCCTCCCTCTTTCCTCCTTGCACCCAGCAGTCAGGACACAGAGGGCCAGGAGGGTGGTGGCCTGGGAGGCAGGAACCTCACCGCAAGGAGGAAGCCAATGCTGCGCCAACACTGTGTGTGCAATGTTTTAGCTAATCTGACCTACACTCTGCAAGGTCTTTCTTTCTTTCTTTCTTTCTTTCTTTCTTTCTTTCTTTCTTTCTTTCTTTCTTTCTTTCTTTCTTTCTCTCTCTCTCTCTCTCTCTTCCTTCCTTCCTTCCTCTCTCTCTCTTTCTTTCTTTCTTTCTTTCTTTCTTTCTTTCTTTCTTTCTTTCTTTCTTTCTTTCTTTCTTTCTTTCTAAGCCTCAGTTGTCCTTGTGCTAGTAATCCTCCTGCCTCAGCCTCCCAAATGCCAGATGACAGGCATGTGCCACTTGCTGCAACTTGGTTCTTTCCCTCACTTCTTTCTAATGGTAAGACAAAGGCTCTAAGAGGAGAAATGAGTTGCTCAAAGTTACCAAGCTAGTCAGTTAGACTCCACTTTCAATACCCAGTACCCAGTGACAAGCTTCATTTTGTCCTCCAACTTACAGAAGGTTGAGGATTCATGAGCAAGCTTTCCTCTTCCCCAATCAGGTATTTACCACCACACTTAGCCAGGACCATAGTGTTTTATAAACACAGCATTCAAAAGCTGGGGAAGACCCCAAGACATCCCCAATTTTAATTTTTAAAATTACATTTATTTTCTGTGTGTGTGTGTGTGTGTGTGTGTGTGATAGTGCACATGTGGAAATCAAAGGTTCATTTACAAGGGTTGGTCCTCTCCTTCCATGTAATCCGAGGGATTGAGCTCATAGGTGCTTAGTGGCAGGCACTTTTATCCACTTGCTGGCTCAAGCTTTATTTAACACTATTTAGCTGTGGTCTAAAACTATTATGATACTTGCTAAAGTTACATAGTGACTTGGTGGTTAGAATACAATATCCCCCCCTCGCCCTCACCCCCCACAAAAGACAGCCATAGACATCTTTTTTCTGGTCACAGAACAACTATTTCTCGCACTTTGATTATTTTCTAACCTTAATTCTGGGACTCTTCATCCAGAGATACAGTGAGGTTGGCAGCACCTATGGCACCTATAGGTTAGGTCTGAAGAGGGGACAAGTGGCCAACTCCAGACTACTCTGAGACCAAATGCAGCCTGACAGATGCTGGCCGCAAAGCTCTGGGCCTCAGAAACAGGAATACGCTGAGCCCAGGACTACATGTGGAGATAAGGGACAGGGGAGCTTGGTGAAAGCTCTCACATGGATCCCACACTGAGGAGGCAGCAGTGGCAGGGGACTTCAGTGAGCATGTTCCCTAGTTACTACTTACCCTGAGATCCACTCATTCCTGGAGAACTCCAGCCCTGGCATAGTCCAGTATACAACAGGCTATCAGTGGATTCCTGCTACCACACTCACACAAGAACCACACAAGGAACCATGGGGTACAGGGCACACAGATATTCAGTCTATCTTTTAAAAAATATTTTGTTTGTTTATTTATTTATTTATTATGTCTTTTTGAGACAGAGTCTCCTTGTAGCCCCAGCTGTCCTGGAACTCACTCTGTAGACCAGGCTGGCCTTGAACTCACAGAGATCTGCCTACCTCTGCCTCCTCAGTGCTGGGATTAAAGGCATGTGCCACCATACCCGGCTTTAATATTTTATTTTTATTATTTTTGTTTTATGTGTACGAGTGTATTGTCTGCATGCATGTAAGTGTACCTGTGTCTTGTAGTGCCCACAGAAGTCAGAAGAGGGTGTTGGCTCCCCTGGAACTGGAGTTATGAATGGTTTTTGCTGCCATGTGGGTGTTGGGATTTGAACCTGGGTCCTCTGCAAGAGCAGTTAGTGCTCTTAACCATCGAGCCATCTCTCCAGCCCCACACAGTCTATCTTTAAAGGAAGATTTCTTACCTTTGAAACCATTGGAAGAGCAGGACTGCTGACCATGTAGAGGTCCCATTTCATGTTAGAATTGCTCAGTGGGATGCAAAAATGCACATACCCTGGTTCTACTTTGGGAGGGAGACATAGCTGTCTTTTAAAGCTCCCTGGTGATTCCAGCATGTCTAGGCTGGTGACCTGCTGATGGAACAAGTAGAGCATCGCTGGGTGACTACTTTGGAAAGCACAATAATAGTTTGGAGATTAAGTTCCCATGTGACTGCTCAACTATCCATTCAGCTGTCTTTTTAATAGCCTAGTTTACCCCTACAGAGGGGGCCCAGCAGGATTCATTTCATGGATATAATTCCATTCAGGTACAGCCAGACCCTGGGATGTGGGTGAGCAGTTCTTGGTGGTAATTTATCTTGAGGGGGAAGGGAAGAAATAAACAGTCTTATAACACTAGTCTTCAGGTCATTGTGGTGTCCTGAGGCAGAACTCTCTCAGTCTCTTCATTTTTGATGCTGGAGAAATTCAGGGCCTGCCAGTCTTTGTGGGTGAGTTCCTGTCTCCGGGCTTCAGTCTTTTCTTCTGCACGATGGGAGTAATACCAATCTCACAGCACTTGGAGAATGGAACCAATTAAATGATATGGCTCAAACACCTGGCCCAGCACCTGTCAGTAGGGGATGTGCACTGTGAACAGCAGCTAATGCTTCGTCTGTTAGACTTGCCAGGTCCTCCAGAATAATACAGATGACTCAAAGACAGAATCTTTGAACAGGATTCCATAGGAGTCAGTTCTAACTTTTTGGTGTTTGGTTTTGAGACAGGGTCTCACTTAGCTGGCTTTGGCTCACACAGCTGTGGCTTTGAACTTCTAATCCTCTTGAGTTCAGGGATTACAGGTGTGCCTTGCCACGCCTGGTTTATATGGTATTGGAGATCAAACCCAGGGGTTTATGCACACTTGGCAAGCACTCAATGGAGTAGTCAGCTCAGTTTTAAATGTGTACAGGAAAGAAGAATTCCCACCTCTTTACTCTTAACTGCTGAGGTGTGAATACTGAGATCTCAGCTACACTTACAACTGACAGATGCTGGTCCAACATCACCCTCACAGGGTGGCCACATTTCAACACCATAATAGAAAACAGATGGCATGAGGGAGGTCTTTTCAGTTTCAAGGTAGGTTCTACATCCTTGGATTCAACTAACCAGGGAATAAAAATATATGAAAAAAGAAACCGTCTGTAGTAATCATATATGGACTATAAACTTCCCCATAAACAATACAGTAAAACAACTATTATATCTACATAATATTTTCATCATATTAGGCATTACAAATAATCTAAAGATGGGGCTGGAGAGATGGCCTAGCGGTTAAGAGCGCCGACCGCTCTTACAGAGGACCCGGGTTCGATCCCCAGCACCCACATGGCGGCCGAGAACCGTCTGAAACTCCAATTCCAGGAGAACTCCAGTTCCAGGGGAATCCGAGACCCTCTTCTGACCTCCGCGGCGTTGCACGACATGGGTGCACAAACTTGCATGCAGACATACACATACAGAAATAAATAATATTAATTAAAAAAAATAATCTAAAGATGATTTAAACTATACTGGCATCAGTGTGGGGGGTTATGTACAAACACTAAGCCATTTTTTTAATGAAGGACTTGAACTTCTGCAGATTTTTGTATTGACAGAGCCCTTAGGACCAATTCCTTATGGACACAGAGAGATAATTAGGCTATCTATTATGAGAAAAACAACAACAACAACAACAACACATCTGCATACCTCACATTTATACACTTCACTATACCATTTTACATCGGTATACTTTTAGGTCTTAGCTGTTTTCAAATTCCTTCTCAAGTGAACTGAGAAGGGTCCCCATTTGTAATAGTCATATCCCTTATGAAAAGATGCTTTCAGGACTATGGAGATAGCTTGGTGGTTAAAGCACTTGTGGCTCAAGCATGAAGACTGGAGTTCTGATTCCCAGAACATGTGGGAAAGTCCGGTGAGTAGCCCACCTATAATCAGCATCAGGAGATGGAGACAGCGGGTCTCCAGAACACACGACCTAGCAGAGGCTGGCTGTATCAGTTTTGACTAAGTTGGACCAAGAAACCCTGTCCCAGTGAATAGGTGGAAGAGCGATGGTGGAGGACCAAACATCAACCTTGGTCGTCCACCTGCACACACATGCGCCCATACATGGGAACATGCACACACAACAGACATACACATACCGATGAAAATAGAAAAAAAAAGAAAAGATAATTTCCATTTTTGGAAGATAACCTTAGGAGAAAGGTGTGGGCTTCTGCCCACTTTACACATGAACTGCAGACTGAAGAGTATCTGTTGGGATACTGGTCTGCCACATTTGCCTGTCTTCAATGCAGTACTCCATTCCAGCTCCCCAGAGGAGAGGGTGAGTTCATAGAGTCGCTCTTCCTGGAAGGCCTCCTGGGAGCTGGTAGACTCTGTTCTGACTACCAGGAAGCAGAGCCAACTAGACAGATATGCTGCTGTCCTCACAGGACCTACAGTTTATTGGACCTTGATTGGGGGGGTCTCCCTCCATTAGCAATTCGTCCTTCTGCATGTGTTGCTCTCTCAGGCCTGGACTCAATAGTGAGTTTCTAGTGTATATTTCTTCAGGGACACATTCTAGTGGAGACAGTGACTTTGCCTATCACCCACACCCAGGGCCAAGACCACAGTGTGGCATAAGTGAGTCAGCTGATACCTGGAGGGCTGGAGCCCTGTTCATGCCATCTTCCATGTCTCAGACATGTGGGCTTTGCAGGGCCAAGTCAGAGCCCAGTGGACAGGAGCCTGGTCCAAAGCTAACAGGGAACCTCATTGGCTGGTATTCCTTAACCACAGTTTGAATTATGGGTCCTTGGCCACAGGCCCTGTGACTTCTGTAAGTCAGGTGTCAGAGTGGAAAAGTGGGGCTGAGGGAGGCTGGGGAACTATTTTTTTCTTGTTACAGTGGCTTAAAATACCAGTTTCTCGTCCTGGAGAGATGGCTGGGGTTAAGAGCGCCTACTGCTCTTACAGAGGACCCGGGTTCGATCCCCAGCACCCACACGGCGGTCGAGAACCGTCTGAAACTCCAATTCCAGGAGAACTCCAGTTCCACGGGAACCCTCTTCTGACCTCCGCGGCATTGCACGACATGGGTGCACAAACTTGCATGCAGACACAGTACATTCATACACATACAGAAATAAATAAAATTAAAAAAAAATTAAAAAATACCAGCTTCTCTTGCACCTTATTTAGATGAAGAATCTTGAACTAAAAAAAGTGATGAATGTGACTCAGTTGAACTGAGAGCTTCTGTCTGGGGCTAGCCTTGTTGGAGACTGGGATGAATTAACTTAGAATAAAACAGATCTTGGGAGTTCTGAAGCAGTAGGGGACCCAGATGGGGGATGGGCCTCTGAAGCCACTGGGGTCATCAAACCCTGTCCACTGGAACAACCGAATGGGACACAGCTGCCAAGCCCTGAACCCCCCCCCTTTGTACTATAGAAAAATCATCCTGGACAGTCTTCATTTATTGATTATCTGCCTTCCTCTAGTTACTGTCTGCTTTACTCAGGACCTAAGTGCATCTGTGATTATTATCTGTCTTATTTGCTTTTACCAAGATTTATGTGTGCTTTCAATGGTTAACCACCTTCCCTCAAAACTGTTTATCACCCAAAGTTTATCTATGAAGCTTCTCCCCCATCCTCTCTATATGAGGACATCTGGTTAATTTCACTTTCCTTGGAATCCTGGCCCTTTCCTGCACTTTCTGAGACCCCTGCTTTCCACTATATAAACTTGTAACAAAGGAAAAATAAATGAGGTTTGCAAGAGACAAGCTTCCCAGAAGTGGGTCTGTAGTCAACCTCTGTGCCACCCCTCGCTATGGCTCCTGGGGAGCTAGGGGTGGGTCAGCATCGGTGTGGGTCCCCACAATTTTGAGTATCTTTGGATGGAAGGAGGTAGATGTCATTTGGGGGCAACTGAAGAGGATTTTGGGAATCATTTGGCTTTTTTTGGCTGGGATGAAAAGTTCTGACCTTTGGCAATCCAGCTAGCTGGTTTCGTCCATTTTTGTTCAAATCATCTGGAGAGGTGGGCTTGCCCATTCAAAGACAGATGTGTCTCCAGCATTCCAGAATGAAAGTATGGAGCTTGTAGTGGACACCGAGGTCTACCTGAATCTAGGACACATCCCTTATGGGTAGAAGAGCCACATGACAGGACCAGGGGCAGATGGGACATGCTCATTTCAAATTCCTTTCATTTCCAGGCTGGTCTGAAGATAGATTGTAGAGATGGATGCTTATGGTGTCCTGGGCTGCCTGTGGTCACTACAGACCCCTAACCCAGACCCCAGTGTTGAGCTCTGCCATGCCTTCTTTCCAAGACTGGGCCATACACTCCAGAAATGACTTCTATGTCTTGCTATAGCCATCTCTCTAGATGATTGCTTTTTATTTATGGATAACCCACAGTGGCTGGAGAATAGTGTGTTTCTCCACTTTGTCCCAGTGTCCAGCCTGTGTAAGATTATCTCCTAAGGAAAGTGACAGATAAGGAAAGCTTCTCAGAGGAAGGGCAGATGTGTGCTGCCTTGTGCTTGGGTGACCTTCATCTAAAGCTTCTCAGAGGAAGGGCAGATGTGTGCTGCCTTGTGCTTTGGTGACCTTCATCTAAAGCTTCTCAGAGGAAGGGCAGACGTGTGCTGTCTTGTGCTTGGGTGACTTTCATCTAAAGCTCTTTGCCATTTTCAGCTCAGCTTTCTTTTCCGTGACAAGCTCATGGGTCACCAAGCCATAAAAAATGTCTATCTATGAAGAGCTTCAGATAAAGGCAAGCAATAAAAGTGGGGCTCATACAGACCAGCCTTTGGTTGAAATGTAGTACAATATTGACATTTACTGCATCATAAGCAAGCTTAACTAGGTTATTATTGTCAGACAATATGGTGTTGGTTATCCTCAGAAGAATGTGTAGTGCATACTGTGCAGGCTCTGAGACAGACCCAGAGCCTTGTCTCTGAAGTTCTGGATGAATGGTCCTGGACAGACGTCTCAGATTCCTCGCCTAGAAATGAGGGTAATGCCAGTAACCACCTGACAATGTAGTTATAAAGATGAAACTAGCTGATTCATGTGAAGCCTTTGAACAGTGCCTGGCATTGAGCAGGCACTCATTAAATGATATCATTACTGCATTACCTTTACAAATAAATTTTAGATGCACCACCTAGTGTGTGCTTGATTCCTATAACATTATATAAGAGGCAGAGAATCAGATCACTTTACCAACCAGGAAATGCAGATGCAAAGGGATTCCTAGCTCACCTGGGCCCAGAGCCCAGGGTTTCTGACCACCTTTCTTTCTTCTTTGCTTCATGGGTAAAAAGTACTTTTGATTTTTCTTTGCATGTATACATGTGTGTGGCAGGCATGTATGCATGTTCATGTTGTGGGGAGTGTATACGTGTACCTGCACATAGATGTGGAGGCCAGAGGTTGATGTTGGGTGTCTTCCTTGCTTGCTTTCCACTTGATTTATTGAGACAGTGTCTTTAGCTGAACCCGGGGTTTAGTGATTCTAGCTAGGCTAGCTGAGCAGCTCGCCCCAGGAGTCCCCTACTTCTGTCTTCCAAGTGCTAGGATTACAGGTGGCTGTCACCCCTGCCCACCTTTTAAATGGGTTCTGGGGAATCTGATCTCTGGTCCTCACACTGGCACAAAAAACACTTTATCCATCTCCATAACCCCCAAAATCACTTCTAAAATCTGATAGGCAAGACCCATCATATTTAAGTCATGGGTCAGTGTTTCAAATTCTTGTCAAGAACGGGGGAAAAAGGAAACAAAGGCTTAGATGTGGTTATAAGAAGATTTTGCTGGTGGCGACAAGCTCATGAGTAGACTTTTTGATGAGTGGCATGGGTGTGACAGGCTGTATATAGTGTTGTGTGGGGGCTGTGAACCCAGGCCTCGGGCATGCTAGGCAAATGCTCTACACTGAGCTATATATACTTCAGCCTTTGATATGTTGAAGGAGTTTTCATATTAGACTTTAGCTGCTCTGATTAAATGCCGGCTTCAATTTAGAAATAAGAAAATGTTTGACTAAAAGCAGACGCCAATGTTCCAAAATGAAAAATGGTTCCAGACATTCAGAACCAAATCCAACCAGAATGCTGGTCTGTGGAACCACAGAAGGCAGAGCCCCGATTCCTTCAGCCTCTCCACCACAGCCCTTCCAACCATCCATCTGCCATCCACACAGTTATTCTTTCATCCAACGAGGATATATTAAGCTCTGACTCCCCGTTGCACCCACACGGAAGCTTCTTGGGCTCATCCAACATTCAGAGCCACAGCTAAGAACAGTCTCTTCAGCCAGGGCAGCCCTTTTCGGTTTCCTCTCTCTTCACTCTCAATCTGTGCTGTCATCTTCAGACGTGGGTAGGGTGGTGACTTTTCAACACTCAGCTATCACTTTGTTTCCATATCAAGACTGCCTGAATACTATGCATTTAATTTGGGGGACCCTAATGGACACGGGTCTTCCTAGAGCTGCCTCTTGGGTCACTTCTCCATTGTACACAGCCTCACACCCATGACCCTCATCAAAAAGTCCCCCAAAGCTTCCTGCTTGTGGGCCACTGTGTCTTTCAGATGCCTGAGTCAGAAAACCAAGAAAAGCCAGAAGGCCAAACTCATAGAGTATTTCACACATGGTGAAACTCTATTTACCATTATCTACCTCCATTTCCTTATCTGTATCTAGGAATAAGCACCTGCTCTAGACTGCAGATCTGCCCACCTCTGCCTCCCAAGTGCATGTGCCACTACACTGGAAAATGAATAAATCTTTAAGACAATAGATGCCTTTTAAATATACATATATATAATTTAGGGATGGAGAGATGGCTCAGTGACTACAAGCACTGGTTGCTCTTGCAGAGGATCTGGGCTCCATTTCCAGCATGCACAGCAGCTCTCTGCCATCTGTAACCCTTGTTTCAGGGGATATGACTCCTTCTTCTGGCCTCTGTGGGCACTAGGAATGCACATGGTGCCCTTACATACATAGAGGCAAGACACCCATCCACGTTAAAAAAAAAAAAGGTACAAGCAATTCAAAGTCATTGCTGTTAATTGAAAGAGTTGTAGTCACCCTGTTTTTGTCTTAAAATTGGGTAGACTGTTTTGTGCATGGTAAACACAAGCAGCAGAGCCCATTTTTGATAAAAAAAAATATTGGAGTTTTTGCAGCAGAATATTGTGGAGCTGCTCACAGAGTTCTTCCCAGGTTTTCAATGAGAACAAAATCTTCCTTTGAGAGACTTTTAGAAATGCTCTGAATGAGTTGGAGTGAAAGGCTTTAACAGCTATCCCCAGAGCCATCTTAAATGGTCTTATTGTTCTCTCCAAGTGCCTTGGGCCAGCTCCTTGTTGTCCTCTGAGTCCCCACATTGATCTGCACCATTAGACCTTCACGACAGAGCACTGGCTCTGGCTTTTGGCTTCTCAGGCCTGTTCTGCTCTCCCTGCAGCCCTGCCCTGCCCCTTGGGTAAGGCATTCATAGGTCAAGTGCTCAGGCACCCATTAGACTTGGTGTTCCAGTAGCTCCCAAGTTCTCTGCCTGGATAGTCCTGTTCACTTGTGTGGCCAGAGTGGCCCCTATTACCATCTCTCTAGCCAAGGGCAGACTGATTTGCTACCTTGACCCTGGGCAGCTGTGTGTGTGTGTGTGTGTGTGTGTGTGTGTGTGTGTGTGTGTGTGGTGTGTGTGTGTATGTGGTGTGTGTGTGTGCATGTGTGTGTGTGAGTGTGAGGAGGGTTCATGAGGGTTTAGTGGTGGAGGTTCAGTCACCTGAGGTCATTCTTGTCAAGAGACAGCTGGGAGTGAAAAGCCAATAGGGGCGGAGGCCCCACAGCTGGCAATGTCGTGTGTGTGTGTGTGTGTGTGTGTGTGTGTGTGTGTGTCCCCCGCGGGCACATCCAGACTTGGAACTTCGGGGGTGTGAGACCTCTCAGTCTGGACTAGGTATTGCATCCTGAAGGTGTATTTGTCAAGGTAGGAGGACAGAATACATTTTTTTTTCTCTCATTCTGTTAGGCTGACATAATTTTAAATATTGAAGCACATAGTCTATGGCTGATTTTACTCCTGCCCTCCCCCAGGCAAAGGTGGTCTGAGCTAGGGCAGGCCTGATGTTCTGGCCTGGAACCTGTCTCTCAGCTCAGACCTGCTGTAAGTCCTCGAGGTCCCTTGTCCCACTGTTTAGCTTCCTTTCAGTGTCCTGTTCCCAAGAACTCTAGAAACCGGATCTTAATTGAGAGCCTAACTTGATGGTCAGGCTGGAGCTCAAGCTAAGCCCTGATGTTTGATTTGAGCTATGTTAGTCAATGGAAGTGAAGGGCTTGTTCATTCTGCAAGCTGGAAGGCTGGAACAGGCATGAAGTCCTGTTCACTCGGGGAAGCGATAACAGTTGGAGTTCTGCTGAATTAGAGAGCCAGGGGGCCTCACCAGGAGAGAACAAAGCCCATTTGGGAGCAAGAATGTGTATGAAGCCTGACAAGCTTGTGCTGGAGTAAGAAGGGAGGGCTGGCAGGCTCTGGTCTGTGAAGGACAGGAGCAGCCCCGCACAGGTTCTCCATGGTGGCATGTGACAGGCAATGGTAGAATTCATACAGTGCCCTCCAGGGCCTAAGCTTGGTGCTACAGTCTCCCCCTGCCTGGTACCTGTTCTTTTCTGGACTTGCTTTCGGGTCTGCTGGCAGTGTGAGTATGAGGCCAGGGTTTCTGGAGCAAAGCATAGCAGCAGATGATGAATGTCAGTCAGCAGGTCCTGCTTCACATGTCAGCTTTAGCTGTCCTGATTGTGCTCTTCCTGGCCAGAGCTCTTGTGGCTTATGAGACTGGACCTCACAGTTCTGCCCAGCTCCTGGGTAGAGAGGCCCTCTATGTTGTCCTCCAATAGTGGCTAGCAGGCATTGGGTTCTGGCGGGCAAGAGAGACAGGCTGGGCACTGATGCTAGAGGGCACAGAGCTGGTCCTGAGGACTGAGTGACCAAAGGAGGGCTGTTAGATGGGTGAGGGAAGATAGGGGGTTCTTTCTGAGGTGACATTTGAACAGAGGACTCAAAGAAGGAAAGGAACCATGTGGATTCTGGGCAAAGACCCTATGGGGCAGAGTACAATGGCGCGCACATGGGCGGCAGAGCCCAGGCTACACAGGACCTCGCTGGCTCTGGGGAAGACTTTGGGCTTCACTTATGTTAATTGAATGCTGTGAGAGGCATTCAAGCTAGGCAGTGGCATGATGTATGTGGAAAAGCAGTGAATGGGACCGATGCATAGAGAATGGCCTGAGGGAGGACAGTTCAGAAGTCTGGAGGTGTGCCAGAAGGCTGCTTCAGAAATCTAGGCCAGCAGCAGCAGCGGTGTGAAAGCCAGGTGTGAAAGCCAGAGTTTAGCAAGTTCTTTTTTACATTTTTATGTGGGAGTTAGTTAAGGACAGCTTGTGGGACTTTGTTGTGTCCTTCCTTCATGTGGATTCCGGGGCTTGAACTCAAGTCATTAGGGTTGGTGGCAAGCACCTTTACCTGCAAGCCATCTTGCCAGCCCTTCAGGGAGTTGTTATACTTCTAAGATGTGTGTGTGTGTGTGTGTGTGTGTGTGTGTGTGTGTGATATCTATATGTGTACCTTTATTTTATTACCCCCTAACTGAAGTTTAGGTAGGTATTTTACCATTGATCAGTGTCCCTAGCCCTCCAACTCAATTTTAGATACCCCTCAATGATAAATGCAGGTAACCATCCTACTTAGCATTAACTGCCAACTGGACACAGCCTAGAATCACCTGAAAAAAAGTTTCAGTTGGCTATTTGTTTTTATCAGGTTGGTCTGTGGGGATTGTCGTTTGTTAACTGACACAGGAGGGCCCAGCCCTCTGTGGGCTACGCAAGGAGCCCCAGGCTATGTAGAAAACTAGCTAAGAGTGACCCTACTGGAGCCAGATAGCAGTTTCTGTTTCAAGTTCCTGCTTGAGTTCCCTGCCCAGACTTCCCTCAGTGTTAGACTTCCGGCCTGGAGGGTAAACTGAAATAAACTCTTCTCTCCCCTAAGGTGCTGGGTCAGAGTATTTTATCACAGCAACAGAATGAAACCAGGGTAGTGACCAACCACACTGAGATGAGCACTCTGCGCTTGTGTTGCCACTGAAAAGAGCAGATGTTTACACATCACAGTTCCCACAGGTTTCTGGAGACACTCTCCTACAGTACACCACTACTCTGGAGTTGTGGCAGCTATCAGACCTGCTACCACATCTTTCTATTTAATGTTATAATCCTGAAACGCATCTATTAAGATGTCATCATTTGATTTTTGCATTCACTTTGATGGTTTCGTCAGTAACCCTCCATGTCTTACTTTAGACATTTAAGAATATTATTCTGATAAAGGGACCCATAGGCTCTTTGCCAAAAACGTTGTCAGGAATTATACAGACATAATGTATGTGGAGAAACATGATCAGATTCTCGTTACATTTTCCATTTACTGGTAGTAAGACTAGCTGGTAGGTCAAGTGTAGAGCAGAATAGAGTGGGGAATTGGGGCTCCCGAGTCTTTGACCTGAGCATCTGGATGAAAAATGATGCTGAAACAAAGACAAGAGAAGAACAGGCTGGGGGCAGGAGACAGAAAATTCTATTTGGGGCATGCTGTTTATTAGACAATGAGCAACATTCTGGTAAGGTATAATTGTCATGAAGTCCCTGACACATAATAGTAGCTATGATTAGTAACTTGTCTCGTGTCATACAGAAGGGGACAACACTGAGAATTGAGGCCAGGTCTCATGAACAGGGTCCAGCAGATGGTTAAATGCGTCTGGAAGCTGGGCGTGGTGGTGCGCACCTTTAATCCTAGCACTTGGGAGGCAGAGACAGGTGGATCTTTGTGAGTTCAAGGCCAGCCTGGTCTACAATGTGAGTTCCAGGACAGCTGGGGCTACAGGGAGACCCTGTCTCGAAAAGACCAAAAAAAAAAAAAAATGCATCTGGAAAGACTTTTGTAAAGAACCGAGGCTGGAAAATTGCATTTGGGAAGCTTTGGTCTATAGGCTGTATTGGAAGCTATAGGTCTATAGACTATCTTGAAAACCATAGGTCTATAGGCTATATTGGAAGCAATAGGTCTATAGGCCATGTTTGAAGATAGAGGTTTATAGGCTGTATTGGAAGCCATATCTATAGGCTCTATTTTCATATATATTGTTCTGAAGCCATGAATCCATATGCTGTATTTGAAGCTCCAGGACTGGCTGTGCTAAATGTAACTGTACCTGTGTTCTAGACAAGGAAACTGGGCTCAGAACGCTGAACCATGACACCTTGACCTTCACCTAATACTGCTCTGCTTTACCAGGCTGAAAACTATCCAACATGGCAGGGCAAGCCCTGCACCTCAGGACCATTGGGATGCTGGCCTGTATTACATCCAGTCTGGAAAAAAGTCAGCTTGATAGTTCCTCCCACATCTGCATGAGGAACGACTTTCTCCCAGTTCAGACCTTTCTGTGCCACCAGGGCCCATGATAGCTCACATTCAGGGAGAGCTGACCGGTTCCAGCCACAGCATACTCTGGGCAGAGATTACTCCAGCAAGGTGGTAATTTACCTGCGTAGCCAGTGATGTTCTCATATGCGATGCTCACACTGATGCAAAACCTCAAACACTATTTACCAGAAACACAAGGGTGCTTAGTAATTTTGTCTCAGACATGGATGGCAGGAACTATCATGGGTAACCTGACTGGCTGAGCCTCGGTTTCCTTATCGTTATCCAAACGGGTTCAACAAGGTATGCACATCCTGAGGCTTTGAAACGAATCTTCTCCCTGGTTTTGCCTCATCTTGTGCAGATGTCTTGACAAGAAGGAGTAGAGGGGACAGCTAGATGACTCAGTGGGTGAAGGTGTTCGCCACCAAGCTAACTGGAGTTTGATTTCCAGAATGCACATGATGGAAGACAGAATCTACTCCAGCACGTTGTCCTCTGGCCTCCATGTTCATGTTGCGGTGTGCACCTCCCTCCTCACAACAGGAGAATCGATGGCTACATGTAATGGGACAAGTGTAAAGAGGGCTGGGGAGTTCCAGACAGAGGCGATAGGGCTTCTGCTCTTGGCTTGCTTCTTTCCTGCAAATATATCTATTTTTTGGAACTGCCAACCTTTTAATATTCCTGAATAGAAGAGGAGATTTCCACAAATCACTGAAGTGATGAATCTCATGATTATACATTGGAACCTGATACAAAAAACTCAGAAGAGTCTTGTGACTGTATTTCTCAAGGTATTTTGTTTTGTTTTGTCTTTTTGAGGCAGGGTTTCCCTTTAGTCCCAGCTGGCCTGGAGCTCACTATGTAGACCAGGTTGTCCTTGAACTCACAGAGATCCACCTGCCTCTGCCTCCCAAGTGCTGAGATTAAAGGTGTGCTCCACTATTTCTCAAGTATTTTGTGTCATGCAGATCATGGGCATTTGGGTGGAGATAAAGCATAATGTGGTGGGAGGGAGATGGATTTTGGAAGGAGAACTGGCTCTAATCTTAGCTTTGCCACTTTCTAGGTCTGTGACCAAACCAATTGTTACTATAATCAGGTTCCTGATCTGTGCCAGGTACATTCATACAAATGAATTCTCCTTGCCATGATAACCAGACCCCGTTTTATACACCCTGAGCACAGGTCCCCACCTAGGATGTGGCAGGCCTAGGATTCAAACCTAGGCGACTTGGAGATCCCTTTCTAGTGGGTTCATGGCTTCCTCTCAGCACTGCTGATGCACCCAGAGCTTTGTCTCCCAGGTGATCTAGATCTTGAAATCAACATTAAGTATCAAAGAGAAAAAACCATTTGGGGCATGCTGATTATTATAAAATTGGAAATTAATGATGCTCTGGAAAACTAGTTTCTGTTAGGTTTAGCTAGAGGGGAGACCCCGTGCAAGGGGAGACAGAGTCAGGACTCTAATGAGAAAGAAGTCAGGTTTATTGGGAGGGGACTGACCTGCCTTAGTTGGTGTATGAGTCAGGGTTCTCTAAAGAAACAGAAGCAACAGGATGAATATATATAACTATATACAATTTATTGATTTGCTCACGTGACGGAGCTCAACAGTAGCGCCGAACTGGAGAGGCCGGGAATCCAGGGAACTGCTCAGTCCGCAAGGCTGGATGTCTCAGGAGTCCCAGTCTAGTGCTGAAGGCCCGAATGGATTCCAGGAGATCTGCCAGTCTCGGTACACGCTGGGATCCGAAAGGTTGATCACAGCAGCAAGGCAAACTCACCAGATGAGAGAGAGGCAAGCCGCAGGAAGAAGGAAAAGGGACCAGCTCCCGCTGCCGTGGCCTTAAATACTGCCTGCCGGCAGAAGGTAACACCCACATTTGGGGTGGGCCATCCGGGTTGAGGTGGTCCAATCAGAAGACCCTTTTCTCTTATTTGTTCCTTAGTCCAGTCAAGTTGACACCCAGGATTAACCATGACAAGTCCACCCCTTGTCAACTTGACACCCAATAAATAGCCTCTGCTTAAATGTCAATTGCAAACGATGGCAGGGTCATAATTCCACCTAACATGTTATAAGTATCTCATGTGCAATAGCAAAGCATTATATCTTAGAGTAGGTGGTAATGTCCTTGAGAAGAACTTAGTCCTTCAGTATCTAATAACCTAAATATGACAACACTTAACACATATCTCAGTTGCACATTCAAAGGGGAACACAAGTATCCACTTAATATACATACATATATACATATATATATATACATATATAAACAAGCACATTCTTAACCAAATAGGACGAAGGTTAATATCTATTATAATCCACGTTTCTGCAACTGGTCCCGTGGCTTCAGCTGATATTTATGACTACCTTCTTCTACTACCCATTCTGTATTTCCTCCGCCATCAGCAAGCACCTCTGCAGGTCTTGGCTCTTTCCCTGGAGGAGTGACCCATACCTTCATCCCTGAAGGGTCTGGGCCATTTATTGTCCTGTCTGGTTTGGGTTGTTGGAGTTTCCCATTGACCTTAATCATAGGACATGGTAGCACCAGAAGGCGCCCTACAGCATCTCCTGCCTTCCAGACATAATCTTCCTTGCCCCCATTGTGGAGAAAAAGTCCAATTTCCCCATGGTAGTCTGGATCAATCACTCCTCCTACTACTGTTATTCCTTCCTTAGCCTGTTGGCTTAAAGGCAGTAGAAGCCCGAAGTGGCCAGGGGGAAGTCTTAGCTTCCAGTTCAATAGAACGTTTGCTGTATCTCCTGGCAAAAGCACTCCCCCCATTGGAGCCAAAACGTCTAGACCAGCAGAACGCAAGGTCGTGGGTACAGGAAGCAAAAATTTTCCTACTGGGTCACTAGGGGTGATAGTGAGTGGAATCATTCCCACTTCCACCCCTTGGTTCCTGGACCCATGAATTCTGGCTATAGGAGAAACAGTACCATATAGTGGACGCTGATTCAAAGCATATACTGCTTGCTGGAGAACCTTGCCCCAGCCCTCCAGGGTATTGCTACCTAATTGGCGCTGTAACTGTGTCTTCAAGAGGCCATTCCATCGTTCTATCAAGCCAGCTGCTTCTGGGTGGTGGGGAACATGGTAAGACCAGTGGATACCATGACCATGGGCCCACAGTCGCACTTCTTTGGCTGTGAAGTGAGTTCCTTGATCAGAAGCAATGCTGTGAGGAATACCATGACGGTGGATAAGGCATTCCGTAAGTCCCTGGATGGTAGTTTTGGCAGAAGCATTACGTGCAGGAAAGGCAAATCCATAACCAGAATAAGTATCTATTCCTGTAAGAACAAAACGCTGTCCCCTCCATGATGGAAGTGGTCCAATGTAGTCAACCTGCCACCAGGTTGCTGGCTGGTCACCCCGGGGAATAGCACCATATCGGGGGCTCAATGTTGGTCTCTGCTGTTGGCAAATCTGGCACTCGGCAGCAGCTGTAGCCAGATCAGCCTTAGTGAGTGGGAGTCCATGCTGTTGAGCCCATGCATAACCTCCATCTCTGCCACCATGACCACTTTGTTCATGGGCCCATTGAGCAACAACAGGGATAGCTGGAGAAAGAGGCTGACTATCCACAGAACGAGTCATCCGATCTACTTGATTATTAAACTCATCCTCTGCTGAGATCACCTTTTGATGAGCATTTACATGAGACACAAGTATCTTCACATCCTTTGACCATTCAGAGAGCTCTATCCACATACTTCTTCCCCAAATGTCTTTCTCACCAATTTTCCAGTCATGCTCCTTCCAAGTCCCTGACCATCCAGCCAAACCATTGGCTACAGCCCATGAATCAGTATATAATCGAACCTCTGGCCATTTCTCCTTCCAGGCAAAATGCACAACCATGTGCACTGCCCGAAGTTCTGCCCACTGTGAAGACTTTCCTTCACCAGTGTCCTTTAGGGTTGTTTCAGAAATTGGCTGTAATGCTGCAGCTGTCCACCTCTGGGTGGTGCCTGCATAGCGTGCAGAACCATCAGTAAACCAGGCCCTAGTCTTCTCTTCCTCAGTCAACTGATCATAGGGCAAACCCCATGAAGCCATAGGTGCATGCTTAAGCCCAGGAGACATTGTAACAGGAGTGGGAACCATAGGCATTTGGGCAACTTCTTCATGTAGCTTGCTTGTGCCCTCAGGGCCTGCCCGGGCCCTGTCCCGTATGTACCACTTCCATTTGACAATGGACTGTTGCTGTGCACGTCCTACTTTATGGTCTGGTGGGTCAGATAACACCCAGCTCATGATGGGCAGCTCAGGTCGCATGGTGACTTGGTGGCCCATTGTCAAACGTTCAGTTTCCACTAAGGCCCAATAGCAGGCTAAGAGCTGTCTCTCAAAAGGAGAATAGTTGTTTGCAGATGAAGGTAGAGCCTTGCTCCAAAATCCCAAGGGCCTCCGCTGTGATTCCCCTATGGGAGCCTGCCACAGACTCCAGACAGCATCTCTATCTGCCACTGATACCTCAAGCACCATTGGGTCTGCTGGATCATATGGCCCTAGGGGCAGAGCAGCCTGCACCGCAGCCTGGACCTGTTGAAGAGCCTTTTCCTGTTCCAAGCCCCACTCAAAGTTTGCTGCCTTACGAGTCACCTGATATATGGGTCGTAGTAACACACCCAGATGAGGAATGTGCTGCCTCCAGAATCCAAAAAGACCCACCAGACGTTGTGCTTCTTTCTTGGTGGAGGGAGGGGCCAGGTGCAACAACTTATTCTTTACCTTAGAAGGAATGTCTCTGCATGCTCCACACCACTGAACTCCTAGAAACTTCACCGAGGTAGATGGCCCTTGAATTTTAGTTGGATTTATTTCCCATCCTCTCATGCGCATATGCTTTACCAACAAGTCTAGGCTAGCTGCTACCTCCTGTTCACTGGGTCCAATCAACATAACATCATCAATATAGTGGACCAGTGTGATATTTTGTGGAAGAGTCAGGCGATCAAGATCCCTTCTAACTAAGTTATGGCACAACGCTGGAGAGTTAACATACCCCTGAGGTAAGACAGTAAAGGTATACTGTTGGCCTTGCCAGCTGAAAGCAAATTGCTTCTGGTGGTCCTTATGAACCGGTATTGAGAAAAAAGCATTGGCCAGATCAATAGCTGCATACCAGGTACCAGGAGACATATTAATCTGCTCGAGTAAGGACACCACATCTGGTACAGCGGCTGCAATTGGTGTCACTACTTGGTTGAGTTTTCGATAGTCAACTGTCATTCTCCATGATCCATCTGTCTTTTGCACAGGCCAAATTGGAGAGTTAAATGGAGATGTGGTAGGAATCACCACCCCTGCATCTTTCAAATCCTTGATAGTGGCATTAATCTCCGCAATCCCTCCAGGGATACGATACTGTTTTTGGTTCACTATTTTCCCTGGTAGAGGCAACACCAATGGTTTCCATTTGGCCTTTCCAACCATAATAGCCCTCACTCCACAGATCAGGGAACCAATGTGGGGATTCTGCCAATTTCTAATTATATCTATCCCAATTATACATTCTGGGACTGGGGAAATAACTACGGGATGCGTTCTGGGACCCACTGGGCCCACCGTGAGTCGGACTTCAGCCAAAACTCCATTTATCACCTGACCTCCATAGGCCCCTACTTTAACCGGAGGGCCACAATGCTTTTTAGGGTCTCCTGGGATCAGTGTCAACTCAGAACCAGTATCCAATAGGCCTCGAAAAGTCTGATTATTTCCTTTTCCCCAGTGTACAGTTACCCTAGTAAAAGGCCTCAGGTCCCTCTGGGGAAGGACAGGAGGAAGGCAAACAGCATAACTCTTTGGTATTGTGACAAGGTCCTTCCTCACTGGAACCCGGCCACCCCTTCATTCAAGGGGTTCTGGGTCTGTGAACTGTCTCAAGTCTGGAAACCGGTCAACTGGGCGGGATTCGCTACTCCTAAAATCAAATGTTGACTTCCTGTCATTCGTTCTAGAGCTTTTCTGCTTATACAGATCAAATAAAAACTTAGTAGGCTTCTTATGTATTTGGTTCCTGGGAACACCATGATTAATTAGCCAGTTCCAAAGATCATTTCGGGTCATGCCATTATAGGTATTGTTTTGCCTTTGCCACCCATTATGATAATTACTGTAACTACGCTCATCTGGCCTTCTGCGATTCAGTGCTGCCACCTGACGCCTACCCTGAGGTCCTGTTAGACCTACTACGTGTACATTTAATTTATGCAAACGAGCCACAACTTCTCTAACTGTAAGATCTGGCATAAGAAATAGAGCAAAAACAAAGCTCTTCAAATGTTCTGGTGTCTCTCTCAGTACTTTCCATCTTATAAATTCAGTGAGTGGCATGTCCTCTGGGTCCTCATATTGTGGAGAATGTGGTTTTACACTTCGAATCCACTCGAGCATGCCCATCTGCCTGACCCTCACAATCCCTTCATCAATACTAAGCCAAGGAATATCAGGCATCTCTAACTCGCTGTTAGTAGGCCATGTTTTAATAAATACATCAGCCAACCATTCAAATAAACTTTTAACACCTTTTTTAACTGCTCGAGCTTCCATGTTAAACCTAGAATCTCTACTCAGTGGGCTCATATCGATAAACTCAGTATGATCCAATTTTATATTCCTTCCACCATTATCCCACACCCTTAAAATCCATTCCCACACATATTCCTTAGGCTTCTGCCGGAACGAATCAGCAAACTCATTAATTTCTTTAGTAGTATATCGCACCTCCTCGTGGACCACACTTTCTATCTCACCTTGAGGGGCTTGCTTAGACTTCAATCTGGTTATAGGTCTAGAGGCAACAATTGTTGGGCCCTGAGGGACATCAGCTCCCACTGGGAGGGGGGGATTAATTTCCTCAGGCAAGGGTGGGGAGGAGGGATCTGCAGGGTGTGGATTCTCTGCTGAGGGTGGGGAGGTTAATTCCTCAGATAAAGAAAATCCCTCAGAATCCGAGGGTTCAAAATCCTCATCATCATAGTTCTCCCACACATCTCCATCCCAAGTTTCAGGGTTCCACCCTTTCCCCACCAGTGCTCTCACTTTAACTGCTGACACTTTTCGTGGCTGGGAATTAAATTTGCGTTGTAAATCAGCCAACCGTATAATAAGGGCTCCAGCTTGATTTTCTGCTGCTTTAGCTCTTTGGCTGCTGGAGAGAAGATTCTCTTCCAGAGCACACTTGGAAACCTTTAAACTGTTGTTTCGAATCCGGAGCTGGTCATTTTTATCACCGAGCTCCATATTTTCGTCTAACAGTTTATCCAGACATGCTAGGAGCAACAAGGCAACATCATTATTTTCCTGATTTTTCTGCAATTTCTCGAACGTTTTATATATAGAGTCGCTAAATTCCTTGCTTCTCACAAGAGGTGAGTTAGGTGAGTCAAATGGATCTATCTTCATAATTAGATCAAATAGTCTGCACCAAGGATTATCATTCCTCTTCATGCCACCAGGAGAGCCTTCAGTAACTCTAGGCTTCATTGGGTTGGAGAGCTGGCTCCAGAGGCTACCAAGCCCACTAAAGAAATTCATCCTTTCAATTCTGTTTCTCTAGAACCACTTCTGGTACCAAAATCTGTATTAGTCAGGGTTCTCTAAAGAAACAGAAGCAACAGGATGAATATATATAACTATATACAATTTATTGATTTGCTCACGTGACGGAGCTCAACAGTAGCGCCGAACTGGAGAGGCCGGGAATCCAGGGAACTGCTCAGTCCGCAAGGCTGGATGTCTCAGGAGTCCCAGTCTAGTGCTGAAGGCCCGAATGGATTCCAGGAGATCTGCCAGTCTCAGTACACGCTGGGATCCGAAAGGTTGATCACAGCAGCAAGACAAACTCACCAGATGAGAGAGAGGCAAGCCGCAGGAAGAAGGAAAAAAGGGGCCAGCTCCCGCTGCCGTGGCCTTAAATACTGCCTGCCGGCAGAAGGTAACACCCACATTTGGGGTGGGCCATCCGGGTTGAGGTGGTCCAATCAGAAGACCCTTTTCTCTTATTTGTTCCTTAGTCCAGTCAAGTTGACACCCAGGATTAACCATGACAGTTGGGATTTAGGATGACCAGTAACTGAATGTCCCAAAGTGGCAGTTTTTATACCAAGCACACAAGGAATTGGGCTTACAATGAAATGGGTGTGGGAAGATAGGGGAGTGGGCATAGGTGGGTCTGTGTCTGGTATCAGAAGGAACATCTTGAGAGGAACTGGCTGATAGCAGTAGAAGCATCTTGAATGAGATTGAGGCCTGATTCTGGTCTTGGGTGCGGTATGATTGCTGCAACATTCCTCGGGGTGCAGGAAAGCGGTGCAGGAGAGCAGTCCAGGATAATTGTTTCTCAGAACTTCCTCCTTATTTGGCCTCCTGAACTCCCTGACTTAGGTGGGCTACAACCTTACATTCCACCATTTTTGTGTCATAGGGATAGGGGTGACATTTTAACTCTGACTACTTCTGGCTGACAAGGGACGATGGGGGGGGCTCAGTGACACAAGAGGATGGGATGTCTTACATTTGGGTGTTGTCATGATCAAGGAGTCATTTGTAGTCACCTGAAGAGTGAGAAGTTGATTAAATCTAGTCTGGGTAAGTAGCTGAGTATGTTCCTGAAAGCAGTGAATGTGGCAAGGGGCTATTACAAGAATAAGTCCCATGGTCACCAGAGGTGCAAGCAGGGTTACAGCATGGGGTTATGCTGTCCAGGCTTCCCACTCTGAGGCCAGGGGGGGGAGGCACAGTTTTTGGTATCCCTAGCCTTTGACACACACCAGGCTGCTAAGAAACTAAAGAAACTAGCTACTCTTTGTCTTTTTACTAAGGTCTGATGTTTTATACCTGAAGTATAATTTCTCAGGCCTTACTAATTATTTATTTCTGGTTATACTTTCCTTTTGGATGTTTAAGGCCACACAGCCCAGATTAACCAAGATTTTTGTTTTCTCAAGGTCAGTTGAGGATCTGGTCCTCAGGGGTCACTTGAGTTTTGGAGAGAGGGAGCCCTTGGATCCTTTTGGCTTTTCATTTACCAGTTCCATCCACTTGAGGACAAAGCCAGATCCTGCTGCACCAGGCTTCCCTTTCTGAAGCATGATGGGACTTTCCTCTTTATAGACTGGACACTGGCTGAAGTCCCATTAGTGAATCTCCAAGACCTCCCTGCACAAGAAGACTGGTGGCTCACATTTGCAGGACATTTCAAGAGATGCCCCTACACATAGTCCCCTGGGACTTAGTTGACCTCCGAGGGGAAGGAACAAAGTTATCGCTTAAGTCCCTCAGCCGAATTGGTATGGGCATTAAGTATGCCAGTGTGTCATTAAGCATCCAGAAAGGCTAAGTTACACCAACCTGATACTTAATTACTGTATAATATTTTAGAAAAGGCTTGGACAAAAGCTCAAGAAGCCTTATATAACACTGACTGGAAGAGAGATTTAACACCATAGATTGAGCAGGCATAGCCCATGAAAGGGAATTAAATAATTTCAGGCCTATCTTAAATGTAAACTCTTTAGTACAATTTACTACAAACAGGAACAATCTCTTTCTTTCCCAGAACTAATATATAATTCTCCCAGAAAGGCAGGAGTTGTGTCACATACCCAAAGACAGGAAATAAACAGATAGAGATTACTAAACCCATCCAAACTGTCTCCTTATGGACTGTAAGCAGCTCATTCTGAGAGGTGAATCTAGCTTCTTTTGAGCCAAATTATCTTGTTAAGTCAGAAGTAACACTTGCATGATACAGAGAAACATAACGTACATCTTTCAGTAGCCAGAGGTAACCCACTACCTGTCTATGCCCATTTAATTAATAATCTATAACAGGGAGTCCCGTACAATCCAGAATTGGACTGAAAACTAACAACAACTCTGTATATCTTATCCTTTCACTAAACCATGAAGTGCCATGTGATATATAGATAAAGCTTGGGCAAAAACTGAACATTCTTAAATCAACCTTGACTAGATATACATTTTGATTCTTTTTTTTATTATTAATTTTATTTATTTCTGTATGTGTATGAATGTACTGCCTGCATGCAAGTTTGTGCACCCGTGTCATGCAATGCCGCGGAGGTCAGAAGAGGGTGTCGGATTCCCCTGGAACTGGAGTTCTTCTGGAATTGGAGTTTCAGATGGTTCTCAGCCGCCATGTGGGTGCTGGGGATCGAACCCGGGTCCTCTGCAAGAGCGGTCGGTGCTTTTAACCGCTAGGCCATCTCTCCAGCCCCTATACATTTTGATTCTTAAACTACTTGACTGAACCTTAAAAAATTAAGCTTAAATAGATTGACCCTTAGTTGTGAAGAAATACTAAGAAGCACTCCCATAAAATAAATACTGTGGTTAGACACAATGTCATGCCAAACTAGGGGTTTTGTTTTGGGTTTTTTTTTTGGTTTTTGGTTTTTGTTTTTTGAGACAGGGTCTCCCTGTAGCCCCAGCTGGCCTGGAACTCACTTTGTAGACCAGGTTGGCCTTGAACTGACAAACTAGTTTTAAAACCAAAACTTTAAAGCATTTTCAGAAATATAATAAATATCCCTAACTTGGTTTCCAACTTAATAAGAGATAGAAAATGAGATGGGCCAGATAATCTCCATTTTGTTCAGAAATCACTATTTCCAACCTTAACCTAAACCTCAGGTGTGCTGGGATTGAAGTCATATTAGGATTAAAGGCATGGCCCACCACAACTGGCTGGCAGGTCAGGCCCAAGGAGGTATGTTTGCTTTCTATGAGGAGGAAGGCAGGGGTGGAGGTGGGTTGGGGAGGGTGCTGTGAGAAAAACAAATAGGAAATCACTGCAGGAACATAATAAAGCCCACTAGCTGTCCCAGGCTGCCACCCCTGGAGGTAAAAAACAGGGCTGGCCCAGGCCATTCTGGTATCAGTTACCCAAGTGCAAGAGCCTAAATGGGTCTCCAACCAGAGAAACAGAAGCACAATTACCATGCTCAGGAATTCCCAAGCTCCACCAAAACCAGAACAAGATATACATATGCCTCTGCCTCCCAATTGCTGGGAGACAGTTTGGACACCAAAGGAAATATCAGGCCTTCAGATTAAAAATAAATAAAGGTTAAAAACAGTTATCCAAACATGTATAATTTTGCATTAAAATAGACCGGTCATGTGATGGTTTAAGAGTCTATTGCCTAGGACTTAAGTTGAGCACATGTATATAAACAAGTAGTACTTTTTGTGGAATAATAGATATTTAAAGATATTTTAGGGTACCCAGGTTATACCAGTAAAATATTTATATTTCTGATTAGGCAAGCCAGAATAAATACTAGTGATCCTTGGGCATACAATGAAAATGGAAAACTTGGTGGCCACAGCTTAAAATTGTTTTGTGATAAGGCAAAGATGATATAATTACATGAGATCTCTCTGTGGTTTCTCTGCATGGAAATACATTAGATGTTAACACATGGAAGCATATAAAGACATGACATTACAGTGAGTTTTATATGACATAAGAAAATGAAGGTCAGACATAGGCAGTAGCTGGAGAGGAAAAACCTGGAGAGGAGAGCCTTAGAGTTGAGATTTGGGGGTGTCAGTGACACCAGGGTTGAAGGAAGGAATTGGGGTTTGTCAGGCTGGAATTGGACATGTGCAGAGCTGAGGATCCTTAAGATACAGAGAACCTGGACATAAATTTGTAGTGAATGAAAAACCTAAAACCATTTCTTTAAAGGGGAGTATGCTGCTGAGTGAGATGAAGTTAAGAGAGAGGAATTAAAATTTAAAGGACAGAGGAAAAAAACAATGAAGTGGAGGG
Source organism: Rhizomys pruinosus (assembly GCA_009823505.1). Classification (NCBI taxonomy): domain Eukaryota; kingdom Metazoa; phylum Chordata; class Mammalia; order Rodentia; family Spalacidae; genus Rhizomys; species Rhizomys pruinosus. The sequence goes on along the minus strand of VZQC01003121.1, from coordinate 345,546 downwards.
ACTGGGCATGGAAACCCCAAACAGCAGAGCAAAGGAATGAATGGTCTCAAACCAAATGAGCCCATGTCTTGTAAGGACAGACCCAATGGATGTGCAGAGAGAAACCAGGCCATCAGGAGCAAAGTTTCTAATTACAGCCCAAAATAGCTTACTCATGGCTTGCTCAACCGTATTGCTTAATCCTGCCAACAAGCAGATGTTCAAAGCTGTTATCTACATGACAGTTGGAAAGTTTCACTGCTTGCGTGGGAATTACTTGAGCGGGAATTATGCAATGTTAATTTTTAAGCCCATTAGATAATAGGTAAGGCATGTTTAAATTGATAGATTACAATTGTATGTGCTGGTACAAAATGATTGACCAAAAAAAGTGCGGGCCTCAAGACAATGGCCTGAAGGACCTATAAATGTAACCCAACCCCTTTGTTCTGGGTCTTGCCTATCTCGCCCTGACCTGCGCGTCGGGAAGGAGTCTTGAACCTGGCTAGCCAGCCTCGCAATAAACGCCTACTTGCATATTGCATTCTTTGCTGTTCCTTTGTTGGTGCTGGGATCTCTGGTCTCAGGTTTGAATGAACTTAACAGTCACCACCTGTTGTAACTGTGAAAGTGAAGCAATGTCCTAGGTACAAGCTGTTGCTGGAAAGGGAACTTTTGAAGATGACCATTTACCAGGAACTTCGGCAGTAGTTTTAAGAAGATCTTTAAGAATTTAGAAGTCTAGAGTGCCATTTAGTGGGCATTTACTTATTGTCTGGAGGACACTGAAGCCAAAAAGAAGTGCAGAGCCAGGAGAGTCAGAGAGGACTGCTTGGAAGGAGAGGAACCCATAGTTGGAGACAGAGAAGGAGAAAATGAGCTAAGGAGCAAACAACTAGCCTAGGTGCATGATGCTGGGTGGGGCAATGGTGTGCAGTGGTGTGGAGTTGGGGGGGCTATGATTGGCTCTGGGAACTGACTTCATTTAGTTTATAAAAGCAGGCTGCAGCAAGAAATAAATTTGAGCTTCATAGTAACATCATCACAAAATTCCCGGCCGTTATTTTTTATTAATTATTGTGCGCATACAGGCCAAGGTAGGCCTGCATTTCATCTGGGTGGCCAGTGGGTTGGAAAGAGGTTCCCCTCACAGACCACCAATCTGGGTAGCTGGTGTTGTGAGTGGACATAGACTGGAGATAGACCTATAGCCATCACCCTGAAATTCCTGTCCAGGGTTCAGCAGTCTCTGGGCAGGCGGGAAGTCACGGCCAAGAGCAGAACACATGTCTCGTGTCTCATGGATCCAGGCTAAGGGCCTGAGTTGGAAGTACCACTCAGGTCGGGCTATAGGAAGTAGCTGACTGACCTCTGCACTGAGGGGTCAGTTCCCCACAGTGTCCGCAAAGCGGGCACTCTGTTCCCCTTCCCCTGTTCTCCATAAAAAGAAATCTTCCTACATTTAGAGCCCAACGTGGGGCATGGAGACCAGTTTGGTAAGCTAGAATCTCTGCAAGATGGGAAATGATACCTTTAAGGAAGCTATGTTTCAGGAGGAATTGTTTTGTGATGTATGGCATGTACTTGTTGACTGTGTGCTATGGTTTGCTGTAGTTGTTGCATTTCAAGTTGTGGTGTGGAGAAAGTTCAGCATCTCCAAAGCAGTGAAGGCACAAACTAAGGATGGAGGCAGAGTGTTGACTCTGCTGGTGTGCCTGTGGATGGTGCTGATGGGGACTTGGCTTGTGCAATGGAGACCCTTTCTCTGATAGGCTTTGGGAAGCCTGCACTCTCTTGTGGGTTTTCACCCACTCGGCGGGATACCATTATGGAGCCCATAGGTGCTGTTTTGGATTCCTTGAATAGGGGGTATCTGTTGCTTCCCTAGCCTTCCCAGGTTGTGGGTATTCAGAGAAATTGTGAGAGGAGCTTTTCCTCTCCCAACTAGAGGCTTTTTCAATGGGCTTGGAACCTACTCTGCAACCTCCATTTCAGCCCCTAAGAGAAGCCCAGGCTTCCACCTTCTGGCCACAGTTCAGGTGGCAAAGGTCATGGGGGCAGGGACAGAGGCAGGGAGGGTGGCCTGCCCATGGAGCAAGCTCAAGCTTTTTGCTGCAAGCCT